>JAHXMU010000549.1:1347095-1471629 GCA_019455685.1 Philornis downsi
ATGTCAAACTACGTTTTTGCCAAAGTTTTACAACTAAGCGAAAAAACATCAAGATAAGGAAAAAATGTAAAAGGTCATAAAAAAAAAACTGACACATACGAACGCGAAACCCTTTGAAGATTTTACTACACTGACCTAGTACCATCACCCTGACTTGGAATTTCTCACCCCCCAGACAAAAACCCCAAAAATGTTCCACAGTGTAATTTGCACAGGAAATACCAGAATGGATGTGGCAGTGCCCTCCAACTGAATTCAGAATAACCAACAGGAAGACATAAAGCTAAGAATATATGGGTTATATCGGCAATTTGTATGAAAGGTGCCATAATTTTTCTCAGGGCTCAGAGAGATTAGAAGTTACAGAGAAGAGATTGAATTTCGAAAAACCGACCAAAGCTCGGTGTGCACCATATTTGACTAAATATTATATATTGTAGTCTTGTAAGATATATAAATCTAAAAACATATGAACTAAATGGATCAATTTTATAGGAGGTACCAGAAAGGATGTGACCAATGGGTAGGTTTTTCGGCATTTCGCCAAACATCATACTGAAGCGGAGAAACGATAAATGTCAGTAAATCGGCTAATTTGAATGGGGGTATCATGAGGTGTGGATCGATATAGCCCATTAATAATCCTTGGCTGCGATGTGAGAAAATATTAGACTATGACAAGTTTTAAGAAGTTTCATAAACATTTCCGGCAGTTATCGTGTCTACCAGCCAGCCGGACAGACTGACGACGCTTAATCGACATGAAAAGCCATAAAACACATTTGGTCAAAAGGTATTTGTTACTATTGTTGTTGGGTGTTACAGGTTTGACAGTATCAGATTGCATATTCCTACATTCGTCCAGGTGAAGGTATAAAAAGCCGTCGTAACATTTGATAAACAGGCTGTTTGAAACTAGAAATCGGAAGAGTAATGTGCATGTGAAGGTGCATGGTCTGATTTCCGCAAGGGAATATTTTAAATAATCAAAAACTCATATGGAGTTAAAACTCATTTCTCTCCAGTTCATTCCCATTTGCATCGATCTTATAACAACATTAATTTTTAAAAATTATCAACATGAGTATTTTCACGTCATCTTGCTTTTTATGCGTGCGATCCGCATATGCAAACATATAGAAATCTGTGCAAATCCCTTTAAACTTGAATCCTATTATCAAAAATCAGGTAAAGCTGTTGTACATTATGTTTTTAGCTTTCTACAACATATTTGCAATTTTTAGTTCACCAAATTTTCCCGAAATTCCCGAAACAAAATCCCCGAGATATCTATAATTGAAATTTGGTAAATTTTTCGAGAATTCCCTAACAAGAAATCACGGAATACTAACCTGATATATTTCTTAGCATATTCGTATCAGACTATCTATGAAATATGTGCGTTAGCATCGCCATGGAAATTATTTTCAACATCTTAGTCTTGCCCTTAGTAACATATCATTACATTCATTGTTATGACTACCCGACTGTGATAACACTCGCCCCCTATATTTTTGGAGTTTTTTAAGTACTGAAAATCACTCGAAATTGACATTAATCCATCATTTTAAACCAAATAAGTAAAATTGACAAATGTTCGCTCCCCATATCTATGTCTCGGCATCCAGTAATGTTGATTCGTTGTGAGTGAAATCAATCATTTTGAATATTTAATAATGTTGTGCGATAGTGATTGCTATTATTATTGTTTTTTGCATTATGATTTTACTGTGACAACCGCACAATAATTTCAACACTCATGTGGCCAATAAATGTCAATTTTATGTCAAAAGCACGCCAAATCGATTTGTCAGACAAGAAATCTGCTCTGAATAGACAGCGCAGACAAACAATCGACTCCGCCAGTCAGCCAATCGTCCATTGAGATAGGCAGGCATTTACTCAGTCTATTTCATGTGGACACACTAATGGATGGGGACGGGTGTGTGCGGAGCGGGAGTGGATACCAATGAAACGCCGGCTTCATTCATCCATCCATAATTATGTTCGACATAAATGTCAACGGCCATTACACGCTCTTCACAGCGCTAATAAATACCATAATTATGGATTGATTATTTCGCAAGCCGTTTCTATTAAAACCTCTCGTTTAGAAGATTTGAAATATTCTTAAAGCAATAAAGTGATAAAGTGCTTTATAATCGACACCACGTTACTTGAAATCTAGGCAAAGCTGAATTAATTCTAAACTGCTCTTTGGGAAGTAGCAAAATATAAATGTAAATTGTCACTGACATACATATGTCAATAATGTTATCCTACAATACTTCAATTTTGAACATTTGATTCATTTAAACAGTTTGTAACATGCCGAAAACAACACTTTGTGTTGCATTCGAAGAAGGCGTCTGTAAAAGTGACGTCATCGGCTTATTACAAATGAACGCCAACACACAATTTCACTTTTGCTAATCAATTTTACTTTTGTTAATCGAGACCCATGAGTATGACAGCTTTTAGAACATTATTTTCGTGTTTGCAAAGACGTCATTAAGCTACATCTGCTTTTAAGGTAGAGAGTTGGAAACCAACGTTACCGCACTTGCGAAAACGTATACAATCAGGCAAAAACCTGTTTGTTCCAACGTTTCCGAACGAATTTGTTGCTTACATTGCGAACGTCTTACTAAAGTGTCGCAATCATTGTGTCCGCAGCTTCATCCTTATTTCTAATACGAATGATTTTTGCGCGCAATGTCCAACTTTAATGCTATGTTTAGTGTATTAGATGCGACATTAGTGCATAGGATATTAGAAATAGACTCAGCTTTTTTATCAAAAATTAATTCGCTATCCTTAGCAGTTTATTCACCTTTTCATCTGATTGTAACAAGTGAAAGTAGTAATCTGATGGAATATTATCCATTTATTTCTATAGTCGGAGACGTACAGCTATCAGGCAATAACTTGATATAACCGACGACTAGAAAAATGGTAATTTTTCAAAAAATGTTCAACAAATTCAAGATTTTTTCGTTAATTAAAAGTAACACATGATAATCGTTGATAGGTGTAGGCAAACACCATTCTATCGCCTTAATCGTGGGAGTGGTTGTCGCAAATTACCGACATTCGAATTTTCAGTGCAAAACGGGAAAATCTATATGTTAGTCATAAGCAGCGCTTTTCAATGTCCTTTTTCATATTGTGGGCGCGAGATGTTTCATTGCCAAAAAAAAACTACCTCTATGAAAAAAGGACACTCTAACTTACGCTTAAAAATGTTGATGATTGTTCAATTTTGAACATGTTAGAGAAAAGCAAAATTGTGATTCTTTTTATTCCTTTAAACATACAGAACAAGCAGAAAAAGTTTATACAATAACAGTAATAAAAATAATAATCATAATAATGATGATAATAAATTTTAAGTTTAAGAAATAAACAAAAATATTTGACATCAATTATCGTTTCCAGTTAAGGCTAACTTAATTAATAAGGTACAAACTAACTAACAAGGCTAACACAACCCAATGAAAAAACTGTATGCGCACACGTCGTCTCATTTGGAGACGATGATTAGTAAACTAGTCAGTCAGTCAATCAGTCATCACGCAACAAATTTATATACTCGTATATAGATTGTTAATAATGCTAAAATGCTACCAATTTTTGTAATATATTTATAGTACATCAAGAAAATTAAGCATATTTTTTAGGGTACTTAGGGATAAACACTCTTTTTAATTTTTAAAATCCTTGAAATAGACAAATTTGTCTCGCCTTACATTGCAAAGAAAACTTAAGGGTTATCCTTCAAAATGACACGAAATTATGCATTCCTAAATGTAATGTTCTCATTCAAAAATTGCCAAGGTGGGCAAATTTCCAACGCTACAAACCAACACTAACCGATTAGAATTCACACCTTGGTGACATACACTGCCGCTCACTTGAATAGCGCCGCCCTAATCATTTAAGAATAGTGACTACTATTTACAGTACACTTCACATAACGGTTTAGGTTTTACTTATTTGTTTCTCCTACTTCCACACATCATCTACAAAAAATGTCAAGCCATGGAAGTGTGCGGTTACTTTAATTCGCTCTTTTCTTTTAAACAAGTGAAAAATGTGTTCTTTTTTGGTCCATTTGAATAGCACCCCTCACGTGGTATTGAGTTTAAGTGTGAAAGTCTTTTCCAGATCATCGTGAATCAAATCGGATTACAGTAATTGTGTATAATTAATTATAAAACAATCGATTTTACGTAAAATGGGCCGAGCTAAATCCTTGAGTGTCGAGGAAAGATCCAGAATTAAAACCTACAAGCAGTGTGGACTTTCTATTCATCAAGTAGCCGGAAAAACTAATAGAAGTTGCATCGACATATTTATGTGACACCGAAGGCTATGGAAATAATATGAAGCGTCGAACAGCAAGTGCTATTACAGATGCTGACAAGGGGGCTATTCTAAGATATGCCTCAAATTCACACGACTCTGCTGCCAAAATCAAGGAAAAAGCTGGCATAAGTGCAAGTGTATCAACTGTAAAAAGAGTTATTTTCAAAGCAGCACACTTGCAACGCTTGAGAAACCACCGCTAGACAATCTCCGTAAGGAACGTCGCCTTAATTTTTGTCGGTCGACTATGGAGTAGAGAGTGGAATATAATTATAATTTCCGACGAAAAAAAAAAATTAATTTAGAGGGTCCTGATGGATGTAATTACTACTTTCACGATCTTCAAAAAAGGAATACCTACTCCATTGATTACACTGCCGGGAAGGTGGAGTTATTGTATGGGGTGCGATCCCTTACTATCTCCGCAAAAATGAATGCGACTTCATACATAGCCGTGGTGGAAAAACTTTTCCTGAAGTTAAAAATGTTTTCGGAGACTTGGAATGGAAATTCCAGCATGACAACGCGCCAATCCACACAACAAGAGGTGTCAAATCATGGATTGAAAAAAAAAATGTTTAGGTTATGAATTGGCCGCCTTACTCTCCACACTTAAACATTACTGAAAACGTGTGGAGATGGCTGCTACGCAAAGTGTACGAATCAGGCAACCAATATTCAAGCAAAAGTGAACTCATTAATGGAATTAAACAGGTCTGGTCGAGTTTTTCGCTGGACCTAATCAACAAACTGTATGATTTTTTTTACCGAACAGAATATATGAATGTATTCTCAACTGGAGCGGAAGCGCCCACTACTAAATATTACTTAAATTATCTATTTTTAAATTAGATGTAAGCAAAAAATAATACCTTTAATTTAGAGTTAATGTTTTCGTGTATAATCTAATTTTTGAACCAAAAACAAGAACTGAATTTCGGACTTTTCTTTTGTGTTTAATGTTTTAGTACTTAATTCATTAAAATGAAAGAAAATTTATGTTATAGGATTACAGAAAATACGTGAAATATGATTTATAAAAGCACAATCAGTTCGTTTTAATTATTATTTTGGAAAAAATCGAGCTTTAAAAAAATATGTAAAGGGGGACTATTCAAGTGAGTGGTATTGTATCATAAGAAAAACTGAGTATAATAGATTGTATGTATCAAATTTCATCACAATAGAAGTGCGTGCGTTTATTATTTAGCAGATCGTCGAGGTCTCGATTATCTTTTCTCCATGAAAATTAGGTTACATTTCGAATATAACTTGTCCACTTTATCCTCGCGACGACTCATACAACCTTTGGGCACAGTAGCTCCAAACCTTAATGAAATTGCTAGACCTAAAAAAATATTTGAAATCGTGAGTTAGACATAAATAGTTTTGTTTTCTCATTATTATCTAATTTTCTTGATTGTACAATTTTTTCTACATCCTGTCTATTGAGACTCACTAATGGATTTTGCAAATCGTTGTTATCAAAAAATGTTTGTAATTCAGCAATTAACTAAAAATTCAACAGATATCAAATCCAGTAAAAGAGACAGAATCAATCCATTCATTCATCGATTCATATTCATTGATTTCATTTTTAATGTAACACTATATTTTCGACGTGCCATGGAAAGCCAGTTTTTGAATGGCATTTTTCCATTTTCTGATTTCTGTTGACGACAAAAGACAGAATATTTCTTGTTAGAATGCTGCAAGGCCCTGTCATTTTCTTCTGATTATATATCTAAAATAATTTGCTTTATCTGTTTTGATGAATGAGATTCTTTGATTTCAATATCCTCTTTAATTCTTTGTTTTTTACTGAAGAAAACTCGTATATCGATAAATCGATCAATTTTCAGTTCACAGCAATAAACAAATGGATGTGCCGCTAACTAACTAAAACACTATTCCTATCCCACACTAAGAAGCACCACTGCCGAATGACTTCTAAATTGCTCACTTTATTTAAAAAAGGATTTCCTGCACCATAGACAGCAACACGGCACAACTCCCACATAATCTACAAATGCTATCTATGTGTAGAATACTGATTTAGTACAAAAGATGGTGAAAACCTGTGGTTTTGATAGAAGTGAATAATTTTTTTCCTTCATATCAAACTGTAGACAAACTATTTATTTAGTTTAGTTTACACTAGTTGATGGTATTTTTTAAGGTAACCCGCGAACATTCTAAGGTAGGATATTGGCCCCTAACGCCCACCTTAGATACGGCCCCGTCTTTATTCCCTCAAGTGACTGTATAATTAGTTTGAGGAATTGAAAAAACATTTATCCCAAGCAGTGATTCAACTTATGCATCTCATTTAAACAAGTTTTGTTAATAGAGAGACAACTCTCTTAAATACCAGTTCATCATACACTGTGGAAAACTTTGCGTTAGTCAAGTTTGTTTAACTATCAAAGAGGTATAACATTTAATATCGTAATAAGAAATTCGGAACAGCTTATGGTTAACGATATTTATTTTATAAATAGAATGCAAAGAAAGCCACGATTCTAAGACAAAATCTTCTTAGGCCTATTAAAAACCGAAGTAACCGATTGTTTGAAAATGGCATTTCTGAAACATCGGTTTCATAACAAATCTACTTTGTCTTATTAGAAATCGGTATGTGGGCTCTTGCAGATAATACAAAAATGTAAGGATTCCATCTAAACTGCACGACCAGTTCAATATTGTAGGGGTTTGTTTTATCCCTATGCCGCAAATTTAATTAAAATTGTATCACTGCATCTCAAATTATTTGTATCTTTTGCTAATTTTTCTAAGGACCCTCATATTTAAATATACAATGATTATATGTAAAAATATGTTTACACTCGTAAATATGAGTAGTAAAAAACGTAATGATCGAATAAATATTTATCATTTGCTCATTACACAAGATCATAAGGGTTGATTAGAAAATGGCCGCTTACATAACTTAAATATGCATGATGCATTTGAAGACGACGCATATTTTTTGCTTCCCAGATCTCAGTTAAACGATTAATCAATCATAAGTACGAATTAATTAAGTAAGCACAACTGTTTATACAGCTATTATAAAAAAACACTCGCTCACACACAAGACAGTAGCGCCGGGAATCGATTACACTCACTCCCTGAGAGGGTGAACTCACATTTGGCAGCCACTTGCGCTCCAGCATATTCATAATGACGATGATGACGATGGCGATGTCAGAAATTTAATATTCAAATATCATTAATTAATGGATTCGTTATGTTAATACCGAAATGCGGAAAACGGAAAAACCATGCATAATTTCTCTTATCACACCAGAAAACGAAGAGACGGACGGACCATCAGATACACGAGCGTACGCTTAAAATGATAATATGATGAGATGTGATGGGATGGGATGATATCGACAACAACAACAAGACTGTCAAAATCGTTTATTTCTTCCTATTAAAATAATAAACAAACAGCAAAATAGCCCGGGCATTAGTCGTCCATTGTACTGATTACGTCGATGTGGAAGAATCGACCCAAGGCATGAGTGTCCTGTGCTCTTTTGTGACGGTCGACACTGTTTCCACCCTCAAAATGTCCACGCAGCTCGACTTTCGTCATAATTCTTGGGAATCTCGCAAGAAGGACTGTTAAAAATATTGAATGTTTCATTGTGGCGCGAAGTATGGCTGTGTAACATTTAACAATAAATTGTAATGGCAATGATCACTTCTAATTATTGCTTTCATCCACTGGAGATAGATATTGAAGAGGTTCCCACAGCTGAGAAAGTCAACACAATACGGAAAAATAAAAGAATGCCATTGGAGAAAATTCAGAGGCGTAGTTACATAAGCAGGTTGAATGATTTTATTACATATCTATATTGCATGCAATCTAATTGCACACAAATTGTAGTTTGTATTTTGAGCTATTATCAAAAATTTTATATAAACTCTTTTTTTACATAGCTCATAGATAAATATAATATTATTTCTGGCAATTTTCTTTCGACACCTTCCTGGAAATTTTTGAGAAACCGACATGATTATGTTAAAGATAATAAAATATAATAAAGTAAAACAAATAGGCTTAATAGAACAGTTTGCCAACCCTGGTTAGGGAGAACAGCTTTGTTCATAAGAAAAAACAAAGTCTTTCCATTCAATTGACTGAATGAATATATCGCACCCTAAATACAAAAGGGGCACAACTCAAAATTCTCTATTATTCAGTAGAGGCAAAAAACCGTGATAGTGCAGAAGCAACACACTTGACATAAAAATAGATATAACGGCATTTTTCCAGTTAAAGAAGATAGTGAAGAGACGGAAATTTTTATAGTAGTTAGAGATGTGTAATGTGAATCAGTTTATGGGAAAAAGTAGATTTTGACAATTTTTGAGTTATGCCCCTTTTGTATTTAGGGTGCGATATGGACTATACATATGTAAGTTTTTAGTAAATGTTTCAGTTACCAACATGAAACAACTCAGAAGGGTCGATAATCTAATTCTACTCACCTTTAATCTAAAAAACATGCAATTGAGGGCAATTTCCAACCGTACAAACAGAATATTCTAAGCGGTTAAACTGGTCCATACACATTGCAATAGAAGGCAGTATGGAACCAAGTGAACAACTCAACCGACTGAATACCACACCATTTCTTAATATTGGTTACTTTTAAAGTAGTGACGAATAACTTACGTCATGCGTTTCATGACTTGTTAAGTCTGCTGAAAGATGTCCGCCTGTCTGGCTGTCTGACTTGGGGATACCATAACTGTCAGATCGTAGCCGGGGACTGACTGACCGGGGTTACATCGTCGCACTATTTTATAATTCCTGATTAAAGTTCGAAAAAATCTATCGCTTAACCCCTCCCCTTCTGGCACCCTCCAAACAAATGACCAACTTAGCCCACATATTCTCGGCTTCCAATAGGTTGCATATCTTTCAATATTCCGGTATCTTCCAATGGGTTGCACCAAATTTGCAATATTCTGCAATATCGAAGAAAAATTAATCAAGTAAGCACGTCTTTTCTGGTACCTCCAACACAAATGACTTATTTAAGACATATGTTCTCATCTCTATTATTTTCAATCTTGGTACAACTGATCGATCATGCGTTTGGTTATCTAGGTTCTGAGAACGAAAATATTCGACGTTGCCACACCCATCCTGCTGTTTCCCATACAAATGTACGGATTTATCGAAATTTGATTTTCCATGTAGCTTGAAGTTACTTAAATTTTTATCAATTATAGTGCCTTATAACACTGGGTAAAGTGTGAAAATATCGACGGAATGACTACACTTTCTCTGGTGCCTCTCAGTCCACTTGAGTGAAATTTCTGTACTGGTTTCAATGGAACTTCATGAAAGCCCAGTTTCGTTCAGGATTTCAAATTTTTTTGTAATTTAATTTCATCGACGAAACAGAAACAAAATTTAGTACAATTTTGATTCGATTGTCGTAATCAGAATACAAATTGTATACGATTTTGACTCGGTTTCCAAAAACCGAAACAATCCCAAACTAATTTCGTTTAGGCGACGAAACTACTTAATAATAAACAGTTTTGATTTTTTTTTATTTGTCAACATTCTATAATAAACTGCTGTCCGCTATTGCAGCAAACAACTGCATTTCGTAAAGCTGCGGAATATAAGAAATCCCGTAAACAAGTTAAAGTTTAGCAAAATGCCTAACTTAATATTTTTTGGACGAATTTCATTTTTATTGATTTACTTATTGGACTGGACTGATCCTTTACATGCTCATTAAGAGCAAATGCAGCTCGAAATTAACAGGCAAATTTTTGCAAAATGACTTCATTTTTTGCAAAATATCAATAACTGTTTTAAATAACTTAATATATTTAGAATGCAATGACTATTTTTCACATCATATATTTTTCATTTTATCTTCAAGCTAATGCCAAAATAAAATTTCGGTGTAATCCATATCATTATTTTTTATTCTATTTTATTATTTATTACACGTCCATTCTCAATTTTATTTGAACAACTTTTACAGCATTTTCTCAATACACAACAAATAGTTTGTAGATTGTTCTTTTTGCTTTGCTTTTTTTGAATATTTGAGTTAGTAATTTAAACTAGGCAAAATATTTATTACTGTTTCTTGTTTATTTGCATCACGCAGTACCTTCTACGATATTTGAATTAATTCATGAGTTATTTGTTCTGAAAATATTTTGCAAAAAAGTTTTTTAGTGGCTAACGGAGACAAAAAAACCACTGATGAACACCTCTGTAGTTTTTTACATTCCAGTAATGCGGGCTCAAATTTGCGATATTCAAACATTCTTCAATATTCTAATTATAAAATTCAGTTTTCTTGAAATTTATTTTCGACCAAACATACGAGGTGTGTTCGATTATTATTATTTTTTTTTTATGTTGGTACAGTCGTCTCGAAGATATGTTGACGATTTTATCCATATAGCATGTTTAGTTTGCTAGTCAGAGGCATAAATAAGACAAGGCATAGCATAAATAAAATTTGCTGTGGATTGTAAATGCACGCCATCATCAGTCCGCACTTCTTTCAAGACGATGTCCGCATTGCTATCACCGTCAACGGGTCGATGACAACCAACTTCTTTTCAACTTTAAATGATATGAATACGAATGCCAAATGATTCCTCCCGGGCAAAAGGGGATACAACTATCTTCCGCAGAGGCGACACAAACTGTGCGAAATAGTGTTATTTGATCCAGCCGCTGCAACGTGGATAAAATCCAAAGGGTATAATCAAAGATGTTACGAGACATTACGGGGGCTCCTTGGTACATGAGAAACTGTAATATACATAGGGACTTGAATATACCATATGTGAAAGAGGAGATAGAAAAGATCAAAGCAAAACATATGACCAGAATAAAACATTACCGTAATGTTCTAGCTAGAAAACTTGCTTGCCCTTCGGCACCTTTCAGACTCCGAAGAAAAGATTTTGCAGTCCCATAACAACATAATAACATGACCCCTGCCGATAATGCATTGTCTGCTAATATCTCAACACCGTAATGCTTCGACATAATTCACCTGAAACCAAATGTCCGGGCATTGACCTCGTCATTCACGTAATCCGCACTCACATAGTCCACATTACGAAATGTAATACATGAGTTTGCGGCATTAGACTCTCCGCTCATATATTCCGGGCCTTGGCCTCTTTTCTCACGTAGTATAAATCTATGATGAGGGACATGTGCGTAACTCAAACCCCCCGGGTTAATAAAACTGTAAGAACATTTGTACGAACATTGCGTTAAACTACACCATTAGAGCTGTTAACTCAGAAGCTGTCGTGAGCTTTGTATTTCAAACTAATCCCTGCCGATCTCAGAGCACCGTATAAACAAAAAAGCATACAGTTAAAAAAAAAAACAAAGCGGGAAAGGTGAATTTTTCCTATGGGGTTTTCTTAAATCGCAATGTCCCCAATGTCAAAATAATCCGCACCATCGCCTAAACTCACCCGGTAGATGCGCTAGAGTAACCAAACCTGGACTTCATAAAACGTGGCCTCAAACTATTTATTAAAAAAAAGATAAAAGCAACATAAAAACAAGAATATTTAGATAAATTAAATTAGATAAATTAATAATTAAATTTGATCGAGATGGTCTACATATTTTAATTTATTTAAAAGAATTACTGATATTTTGCAGCAAATGAAATCATTTTGCAAAAATGTGCCTATTAATTTTAAGCTATATTTGTTCTTAAAGGGCATGCAAAAAATTAGCCCGATCCATTGAATATGTCAGCAGAAAAACAGTGAAGATAAAATACATTCAAAAAGATTGATTTAATCATATTCCGCGCAAAAAAATAATTTTTGGAAAACTATTCAAACTATTTTTTCTAGCCGACCATAACCAAAATAACTAACTTTTTTCAAAAAAATCTCGGCCATAGAAAATTCATGGACACACTTCACAAATATTAACCCTACTCCTGCAAGTCGAAAATTTATAATTTCGTAGAATAATATGTAACCTTACAGCTAATTTAGGTCATACCCTTTTGTACACTGTCACAAATGCAACTGGAGTGAAAATGTGAATGTGTTGTCCATATCTGGGATGAATCTCGGCGGTGGTGTACTAACATTGTAACCACATCATTGATTCGGAGTGTCGTGTACATGAATGGTTGATTATTGTGACAAATATTGCAACTTTAGTGATTCGTGATGGAAAATGTACAGAATCGGATTATGTGCAAACTTCTATTTTAATTTAACTTCATTCCCACTTCCCATTTATTTTAAGGAAGATTCTTTTTTTTTTTTGCGAAATTAGCCATTTCCAAAACAATCATCTCTTTGGTTTGCTACTTAACAACTTGATTCTATGACATGCATAATCATAAACATAATTTAACAAGACGAGATAAAGAGAGTCCTTAACATATTGGGGATGCAATGCAATTGTTGAATGACATTCATCATATGACTTTTGCTTCCACATATTGCAAAAACGACGATTCATAAAGACGATCCTAATCTAGTATTTAGGGGTGGAGTAGATGTAACACAAGATACGATCCAATTTGTAAAATACGGATTCCTCATTTAAAAGTCGTAGGCCTCCAATATATTGCAGTCGGACATAGCAATACTTTAAGTGTAAAAACTTCCCCAACCTAAAATCTGCCCGAGAAGTTGTGTCCAATTTTGCTGATATGTTCTTAGCTTTATCTTCCTGGTTAAAATTTATAGACAATACTTCAAATGTCAAACTACAAAATGGCTGCGAGAAATTGTTATTTATTTGTTAACGTTTACAAGAGAATGCTAAAATTGTTGTCAAGAAATTATAATTTATAAATTATTAAAATCTGTTTCCAAAATATGAACACATCTTTAGAATAAACACTCAAGAAATTACACCTATCACTACACCAAGTCTCGATTATACTTACCTATGCCTTCACCCAACATCATTTTGCGTTGGCGCAAAAGTGTGAGCGGTGCCAGAAAGAACGTGATGAGTCGTTAGGTTCTTCAAAAATACTCTGCCATTTTCATTTGGAGAACTAAGTTTGCTAAATACTTGACGCGTGCAAAGTTATATTGAGTTTAGTGCAATTTAGTGAAAGGTTTGCCATTTGCAAATACGAGTATGGATCGTTTTACAACCGAAAAACGCATAAAAATATTTAAAAGTTATGCCTTCTTTGGTTGTTAAACGATCCATATTCGTAAATGACAGAACTTTCACAAAAAAATACCACTTCAGATGACTGCCTAGCCAGACTGACGATTTTGAAACCACTAAATGTATAACCCTTTATTTCGTACATAATGTCGTGTGTCTTATTTAACTTTACTTTTGAAACCGAAAAATGGATATGCCAATACAAAAATAATTATAAATGGTTAATTTATAATATTTAGTTTTTTTTTTCTGTAATTCAAATGGAAGATTTAAAGAGAAAAAAAATAATTAAAGGAAATACAGGGTGGGCCATAAGGGTGTTGGTGGTCTAAATATTCAATTAAAAAAAACTACGAAACAAAAGTTATATATAAGTTATAAAATTTTGTAATAAAGTCAATTATAATATTCAACATTTTCTGCAGCAACTTGGAAAGACATCAGTGCCAAAAATTACAGTCAGATGTACTGACTTACATATATCTTCTTCCAACGACCTTTTACGTATGTATGTGCAAACTGTGGAGGGGGTTTTATTAAATTGGTCGACTTGTATGGAAATAACCCAAAAGCCTGACAAAGCAATTCACTTTCGTTCACATTATTTTACTGAATTTATTGCAATTGAATGAAAGATGTGAACCTAGGAATACCTACATTAAGTTTCCAGTCTATTTTTTAAGTTTTTCCAGGCATTATTAACGACTGCAATGGTCAACAATTTGCAGCCCACCAAATAAAAATAGCTGAAAATACTGGTTTCGATCGATTATCGATCGATTTACAATCTTATACATATTTTTTTCAAACGCATTTGCACTAAGTTTATCCCTTCGGATGCAAGTAAACAAATTATAGCGTGCAAAGCCTCAGCGAATTCAAATAGAAATTTTGAAAAGTTACGATAAAAAGGATATTTTAGGGATTGAAACCATTTGTGCGAAGGGTACATGAAGGAGTGAGTTTAATTTTTGCAATATTTTCAATAGTGTTGAATTACAAAATGTTGCAACCCTAAGATAGGAGAAAATAGAACAAACACTGTAGTGTGCAAGCGAATTTTTATAAACTCTTTAAAGGTTATGGTAATATTTTATATTTTAACAGTTCAGTTCTAAACTATAAGTGGGTCAAAATTGCTCTCCCATTACAGCCCTAAACTAAAGCGTAGGAATTGCAGGGCGCAAGGTCTTAGCGGATTCGAGCAGACAAAGTTGTGATAGGAACAATATTTTAGGATTTGGGTTACCAGAAAATATGCATTGAATTGCCCAAGTACAAATTAATACGCCTCTTCAAACTGTATAAAAAGCCAATATGTGAAATTAAATTTATAGAGTATTATTTTTGCCGCACGTTACTTTGCACAAAAGCCAGCCAGACAGACGGAAATGGTTCAATTTCTTAAATAGTTCTAAAACAATTTATGTCTCAATATACCTACGAACTAATTCTCCACCTTCGGTGCATTATCAGTTTTTCTACGGATGAGGGTACAAAAACCAGTGGTTAAATTCTACTCAGGTGAACTGTATTAATAATACCCCCTTCTTATTAAATATTTATTTTTCACCCAGTTTCAGTCAATGTGGAAAACAAATTACATTATGCTCCACAAAATACCAAGACTGGCCTTATTCATTAATAGGCAAATTGAGCCAACAATTTAAAATTTAGGAATAAAAGTTGTATTGGCAAAATCCGACTGTTTTCGGGTTAATGACCGTCAGTAAACGCAGTGATCCAATCCAGAGTTAACGCTGCAAAAGAAATGTTTATCAAATCTTTAATTTTACACCACGACTTGAAAATATATTACCACTATCGAGATTTATCTATGACCAGTATAGATTTACTCGGATTCAAACGTTCAGCCAGCCAGCAGACACGCAGATGGACACGACTCAATCGTCTTCATGGGTTCTAAAAGAAATTTCGCCTCAAGATACCTAGGGTTAAATTCTTCCACCTCAATGCGATATATACGCTTACTTTTCCATGGGAGTAGAGATGTATTTATTGCTACAAATCATAGAACAACTTTTTACAAAGAAAGCAAAAAATGAAGAAAAAAGGCGTTACTATCAAATTTTTCCAAGCGTTATAATACAGTATGAGTGACAAACATTAAAGTTACTGAAGTCCACGAAATAAAGATTTAGGTATGTCAGCTAATTTATATGGCTCCTACTAGATTGCCTGATGTGTCCCAAAGTGTCTTAGATTGTTCGAACTATTTGAAAGATATAAAGCATGCCCGAAAAAAGGCTTGGACTTAATATAACCAACATATTGCTAAATGCATATCTTTCACTCAATTACACTAAATTCGGTACAATTTAGTAAATTATGTTTAATAGACTTTGTGCTAAATAGCATTTCCACTAGCTTTATGGTACCAAACCAATAAATTGGGCGATATAAGAAGAAATTAATGGTTCCTCTATAAATTTCTAAGCGGAAGACTTAATTTTTCTGTCAACGTACGTACATTGACAATATTTTTTGGTTGGAAGCTTGAGGTTTACCATGTCTCGTCTGTTACCTTATATCCTGAATTTATTTTAATATTTTTAATGTGCTAATATTTTTGTTAACTTATATACTTTAACTTATATACTTGTTAACTTATATACTCTACGATTCTACCTATGAAATGATTTATTTGGTACCCCGAAAAAGGACATCGCTTTTTCAAAGGCTAACACGCGTATTTACATCGAATTGCAAAAGTGGGAAAGAATTACTTTAAACGATAGGGCGTTAATAATTTTAAATTCCTTAAAGACTTTAACGCAGTATCGTTTGGAAGACAGTCTACCACCATTTTAGAAAAGCAGGGGGCTCTAACCGGACAAGTTTTGGTTTTAAAAGTTTATCGAAACGAGCACCGATACTTCCCGTTTATCCCCTACCGATCTAATTCAACTGTATTATGAATGGCTCATTTTTAATTAGGTTCATATCTGGTGCACCTAAATTATGTTCTTTAAATGCATTTAATTTAAAATTGAAATTCTAATTTTCTGAAGCAGTACAACCAAGTTTGTAATCAAGGCACAGTCCGCCATGGCCCATTTTTCGGCCGTTTGTGACCTAAGTAAACCATATGTACTATATGTAATAAACCCAATCTTGAACGTTTCAGTAGGGTATATCCTATACCAAAACAAAGAGAGAGGTGATCCATTTTCTGCAGGTCTTGTTCTTACCCAACTAAATTATTTGAAGCAAAAAATGGAAACTCTGAGTTTGTGTGGTCTATCTGAACAAGGCGAGATATAAAAATGGACTGACATGGTGCAATTTCAGTAAGGTTGGTGAGCGATTGAAAGAAAGCATATGCGCAAAACAAATGGTAACCAAAATAAAACATATGTATTAACCATGAACAGAAATCATTGCTAATTAGATTTCGCAGACGATAAATCCAATTTTTGGTGGTCTTTTCGTACAGGGGCTGTATTTAAACTCGAATTGACATTGTCCAATATCAAAATTGGCACGCGAGAATGGACTTACTCAGATTTAGTTAAATTACAATCAAAACTGCTGCTTCGAGAATCAATTTGATTGTTTCAAAACGAGACCTGATTTGTCCTTGGAGGAATTAAAGTAAACTTTTGAGGAAATTTTGTTTTTTAATTCGACCTACAATTTGAGGCAGCAATGCTGACAGACAGACTGAGATCTCTGATTCAAATCTGGCTCTGAGACAATAACTATAAATATTGTTGAATATGTCACTTATACAGGGTTATCCATTTAGTGGTTTCAAATCTGCCGGTCTGGCAAGGCTGTCAGCTATTAAATACCTGTCATCTAAAGTGATATTTATTTAGCGAAAGGTTTGTCATTTACGAATATGGATCGTTTAACAAACGGGGAACATGCAAAAATAGTTAAAGTTACTACAAAAGTGATGATTCAAACGCGATTCAACACGACCGATTTTGACTTCATTGCATAAGAAGTTTCCAGAATGTCCAATTTCACGTTTTGGTGGCGTCAATTGTCCACCAAGATTATGCAATTTGACACCGTTAGGCTTTTTTTGTGGGTCTACGTCAAAGATCGTGTTTGCGCGGATAATCCCCAAACATACTGCCCGAAATGTGCGAAAAAAATGGTCGAAAACTAACTCAAAAGGATCCACTGCTGCATCCAATCCATAGGTGGTTATTTAAATGACATTATATTTCATAATGGAAGGTCCAAGCATTTTGAATGGATAACCCTGTATTTTCTACCATCAAACCCTTCAGAACAAGACTAATATATCTAGGACTATAAGTGGTAGAAGGTGTAAATATTTTACATTGTAAGGAAAATGTCAATAAAAAAGAAAAGAAGATCGAAGCTCATATGTCCTTCTAATAAATAACACATTCTTAGTTCACACAACTGTCTTTTGTATTAACCCGGAGTTTGAGTACGATCTGCCATTCAGCCCGCTTACAGTGCCTGATTTTGTCAGTTCAACTCAAGTTCATTTTGCGATTTTTACAATGAATATAAATACTGAACAAATAATTGCCGAATCACATGCATTGAGCTGTACAGTACATTAAAAAATGATCAAGATATGATGGAATGTTTGGGGGCCTTTGTCGACTACCAAAATCTTGTACTGAAGTTAACATCGATAAAATATAGAAAATTTTGACTGAAAATTTAACTTTTAAGTTTGAGAGAGATAGCCGCTGAATTTTCTGTATTTCATGAAACAATTAGTACAATTTACATCGTTTGGGTATGAAACTCTTGCCGCTCAACTAGTTCCGAAGGAACTGGATTTTATTCAAAAACTCAATCGCGTACAGGTCGTTGAAGACGTGCTAGAACGTGCTAGTCCTGTAATATTGGCCGTTATTTTGATTATTGCAGTGAAGAATTTTTACAGACGGCGGTTAATACGATAAAAAGATTTAAAATAAAACTTATGGATTTTGCACCACAATAAACCACCACATCATAAGGATGTCATTGCGAACAAATTTTTGGGCAAAAACTCAACAAATACCATAGAATAATAAACGTATTCCCCTGAAATGGCTTCGTCTAACTTTGTTTTTTTTTTTCAGAACTCAAATAACCACATCAAGCCATCCATTTTCAGTCGATACAAGATATAAAAGAGAATTCTCGGCAAGAACTAAAATCTTTTTCGGAAAATGCTTTTGCAAAATATTGTGACGATTGAATTATTCTTTAACATAAGCATGTTATTACATTTAGGGATGGGCTTAATTTGAATGTAGTATAATAAATTTGAATGAATAACATATATTCTGTATTTTACCAACCAATCCCCTTTACTTTTTTGAGGGAATATTTATTGTCTTTACCTTTTTCTGCAGTAAAAGTTTATGTCTTTTACAATATTTCAATCCCAAGAAAATTATTACACAAAAAAAGAATAAATATTTTACGAAATAAAAATTGTAAAACTTCCATTAACAGACTTTCCCCACTGTTCCGATTTTGCCTCCCTGCAACACCTGCAACTCATGCAGTAGGAACATGGCAAAATACTTTCTTCTCTGCGGGAGGAAGCAGATTGGGAGAGCTATGAAAATATTATCTGGTTTAAATTATATTATGAAAGCACACTACGTCTTTTATTGCAGCTTATTTTTCTCCGACTTACTGGAAATTAAAAGTTTTGGAGTGCAAAATCTTAATGAAAATGTAGTGTACAACATTTAACAATATCAATATCGCAATACTCAAATTTACATTGTCTCGTTGAATTTACTTACATCCGCAGCAAAATTGTTGGCAGTAATTTGGCTAAATTAAATAAACCGATTTAACCCATATGTAACAACGACATAATGTTTACAATCAAATTTTTATTTCGGCCTTTGAATACGTTTTGCGTATTTTATATTGTTATTAACTGTTGCGTTTAGCTAATTAGAAGTATTTGAAACTATCCAAAAAAATGATTACCGAAAAAGTTTATATCGTACGATAATATAAGATACAACATGGAGTAAACTTCATTATTTTATTTGACTTAGAAATTAGAGGTTCACTTTATATAGGACTAGTTATTATTATGAAGCTTTCACATTTGAAGATATTTTAAAACCCATTCTCGAATCATCCCCAATAGATTTTAGGACTAGTCGGATTTGGGTAAGAACTAACCCGGCGCATCAGGTTCACATGTTCTGTGCTACAAGACGCCTCATGTTTTACCTTAGGCACTTCCTTTTAATTACTAAATGTCAATATATGTAACGATCCAAAAATGAAATATGATCTCCACATTAATACATACCCAAATACTTATAGTCCTTCAATGTCCATTCTCCTCCTGTCTCGATGGTATTCATGCTACGCCACTGTACTACGCATTGTAACAGCTTTAATATTTTCCTAATGAAAAATGACAATAAAATTGAAATCTATAAATAAATAAAAGATCCTTGAGAACACACAGAGGAATCCCGGACGCACGATGAGAACAGGAAATGCTTACACCCAAACCATAAATGGCAACTGTATCTATTAAAAACAATTACGAGAGCTAAAGGTGTACGTACATTACTGTTTGCACACGTGACCGTCTGTCCGTCCGCCCGACCATTCTCTTGACTTAGGACTGGTGCCCCGGGGTGGTGTGGAAGTGAGAAAAGTCATACAAATATTTCACATTCTCCTGCCTTTGCGCTTAATCGAGCAGAATTCCAGATGTAAATAACCGCGTACACGGTGGATCAAACCCCAATAACAGGGGATGAATGTACAGGATCGTAGCAGGCAGGATGTGCTCGCAACATAGACGGCTTTGCGAACGTGTGTATGTAGACGGTCGTGCATGCATGCAACAGTATTACAATTTATGCAACATTCATAACGCACACACTCTCTAAAGGCAGTCACGAGCCTTTCATTTCATTTTCTATTTTTTCGGCGCGGCGATGTTGGTGTTGCACGGACAAAAACTTTGATTGCAGTCGACGCAAACAAAACCCGGAAGCATCTCATCTATTCTTGCGTCCTTACATCATTTTGGTTTACAAACACGTACTCACTGCTCTGCACACTCTGAGCTCACATAACATGCAACATTTCAATCCACCCCCATCCCAGTCTATGCGAGGGATTCACATGAGAATGTCAATTTTTCTTGGGCGTAAATGCGACTTCCACTTGGACGGTGGGAAGAAAACACTCGACGTACTCATGCCTGTCCTTCTCTCGCCTCATAACCCTTCCATGTTAAAATTAAAAGCGTTTTTCTTGCAACAAATTCGGCCCTTCACCATTGTAAGTATTGCGAACTGTTGCCGGTGCCACTGCCGTTGTTGCAATCGAATATTGCAACAATTTATTACCAGAATCCAGCCTTTTTCACATATTCGTAGTAGTTTTTTATTCAGTCTTCATATGCTCGAGCTTTCGCATATGAATGCTCCTGTAAGATCATAAATTATTTTGGTATTAACCCATTGATTGCTTTGGCGCACTTTCTCATCGAACAAATAGTAGTAGTAGTAGTAGTACTAGTGGTAGTAGTAGCACAACTACGAGAAAACCTTATAACTAACACAGACAGCGGCCGATATATTATCACCATTGTGGATAGATTTTGAATGGATTGGTAGCAAATTACAAGTGTGATGGGGTACAGCAAGAAGTATACAAACTTTGCTTTGTCTAAGCATTAAATCGAAAAAGGAAAACGACAAATTTCAACAATATCAATTTAAAAAATCTTTTAATCAGAAAGAAAAGCTTTGGGAGAATGTTCACTTTGTGCAAAAAAAGTCTACATCAACTCGTTTGTAGCTCAATGTTGTGTACAGAATGATGCATTTTTTTGCAGTTGATTACTGTGAAATATGTGATGAAACAAATACCAGCTAATCTTATCAATATCACAAGTTGTATTATTTTATATTAATCCTTAATTTAGAGTTGGTGTGCTCCAGTCATCTGAAATTTGGTCGGTCGTTTTACTTTGTGTTGCCTAACGTGCTTGTTGGGATATCACATTGTACTTTATTGTATTTTAGAATGAGAACAACCACTTTAATGGTATTTAATTACGACGTATTTTCAATTCACTATATCCTCCAATATGTTACAAAATAAACTTTGAAAAATCTCAATATGAGGATATGTTTAAATATAATTTTGGGACATGTAAGTTATTAACTTAATTCCAGGCCACAATGTAGTGGATGTAATTAGCGTGGCGATAATGTAACTTGTGATATTGGGGCAATCCAACCTTTTTGATATCCCTATGCAAACTGCTTAAAATACTGAAATGTTGTTTTCTGTGTAACGTTTGAAATATTCACGCTGCTACACTAAAATTTTGTTCACAAACATTATTTCCTACACCGTAACTTAGGAGTGTAAGTAAACGTATTCACTAGCCTGGTACTTCCCTTATAAAATAGAACTTAAAAAGAATTTATTTTCCGCCTATAATTTTGAACGGGTATGCCTAATCCATCGAAAATTACGCCAATCGTTATAGTTTTAAAACCAAAATTATTGTTTTTGTCATAACTTTTGAAGTGCCATAAAAAATACTCTACGATTTTGCACATCGCAATTTTTTCCTACATGTTAAATAGACTTAAAATACTTTTTTTATCATAACCTTTGAAATGTTATTTTTTTCTGCATTCTGACTCAAGACATCAATTGATATTTCGGGAGATTTTGGCAAAAATGTTGGCTAATAATGCAAAGTTGGTAAGCCCGACTTTTCTAAAATTTTTACGCTTACCAAAACTTGTGATAGTGGGGCAGTAAATCGCAACTCTTCAGGTACATCCACATACCTTAAACCATAAAATATTTTTATCATATAGTTTGAAATACCTACTTGAGTGAATATTTTCTTACATACTCGTATATATTTTCTGTTCTCATAATTCTCATACATAATGGCTAATTTGACTAAAATCTCTCTACCGCCTACAATTTATAATTCACGAACTCCATCAGACAGTATTTCGGTCAGTCTCAATATTCTGTGTGCCATAACGTAGCCTTTGAATCTGGAACGATATTCCCAACTTTTATTGTACGTCCTGCATAAACACTGAAAATAATCTTCCTATCATACCTCAGACCTATCATACTCAATGCCTTTATACACAACACATATTATACACATTAAATATTATTTTGCCCTCTGTAATCTTCACCGGGACATTGAGTAAGAGTATTTATAAGTCAGTTTCTCTGGTTGAATATTCTGTACTAGTTTTGGTATTATTCAATAAACTTGCTCAGTTGTAAGAGGTTGCTAACAAATGCACATAAATTAGAGTGGTTCATCTCGGCATCTATGACATGTCACTATGAATAAATAAAAAAATGTTAGAAAAACTCGAAAAAGGATCAATTTTCAAAAGTTAAAGTTAGTACTTGTAAGAGCAAGCTTTTTCCTAATTGGCCCGTGACAATTAAGGGCCGTTGTCTTTAACAACGTACCGACCCATAGCCAGTTAAGTGGCGGTTCAAATAACGCCCTCTTTCCATATGAAATGTATCGACTTTTTCCTTCTCTTTTTCCTTCCTAACATATGAACTACCACCTTATATTCCTTCTAATTAATAAAGAACTGTCATAATTATTGAAACAACAACACTGAAGGGGATGTTGGTCTAACCCATTGCCAAATAAGTTCAGTTGTCAAAAATGTCCTCTTCTCATACGTTATGTGTTGGCTTGACCTGTTTTTCCAATGAAAATGTTTAAAAATTTTCTGAAAATCATCATTTACAGACCTTGCATATGCAAGTTATTTCCTCCTGACCAAATATTGTGTGGGTAGGCGGGTGTTTCCTAGGATGCTTTGTACCGCTTATCCCTAAAACGCAAGCCTCTCTACCCGATCCTGTAATTAAGCAGGCAAAACAAAGTAGTGTGGCCTTGTGCCAGGCGCCCTAGGAACAGGTGGATTATGTCTTGGGAATCACCTATAATATGACATCAAACTGATCTTGGAACTCATTTTTCGAAAACCAAATAAAGGGGAGAGTCATAGTTAAACAAGACACATCGTGGCAACAGGTGCTGTTATAGAGAGCCGTCGGGAGATATCAGAAGATTTATCTTTTCCGTTTTAATAGTTGTACGACCAGAGAGATCTGGTTAATAGACTATGATTGGAGCATGGTGTGCTTTGCTTTGCTGTGTTGATATTCTCTCCTAGGACATTGAAAATCTATGCCGTAGATTATGGATTACCAGTTCCATGCGAGGTATGATAAAGCAAAACTGGAGTAGCTTGTCTGCGAAACTCAGAATAAAGGGTTCTTCTCTTCTGGTAGCACGGGTGACCAGGGGCCCAAGAAACATTGTTCCTTCCTGGTCTGGCTGTGGTTGTCCGAACAAGTGTTTTCAGTGCTTTTGCGTTGCTTCAGGTTGCGTTGGTGAAGGAAGGCATTAGCTTGGAAAACACTGTTCATGTCTATCCGAGGTCTTCCTAAATTACCTCAACTCCTACCCTGGAGGTAGCTCACTTCATACCAAGTGACTACAACGGTACTTTGGTCGAGAGAGGGAGTGGGACCTGAGGAAGTTTTTCCAAGGGACCTACTTCTAATCTCTGGTAGTTTGACTAATCCTTCGGGATTAGTTTGACTACCCCAATGGGGCGATTGCTGTCGCTAGAAGAAAGAAAGAACATATAACCAAGAAAAGAATAATAGAAAACAGCACCTGTGTGATGGCACACCATGGGTAAGCCTATCAAAGCGAGACTCATGTAAAACCTACACATTTGATTTGGCCAAATATTGTGCAATTTTTGAAGCCAAATTTCAGACTTGTAGTTTTTGCAGTGCCACCTCTATCGTGCTTTCAACAGAACATAGATTTTTTCGAAAAGGAACATTCATCCTTTATGGGTCTCTCTCACCCTGTCACTCAAATGAGTATTTCTAGTTTCTACAAGCAGAATGGAAAATGAGTACAGTTCTGAAAAATTCCCTATAACCGAATGTTTCACCGCGCTTCCAACATATACTCGTATGTGGTCGATCGGATAAGGTTAAATTTATATAAATGTTTACAACACATTACAATCTTACATTCTTAATGAGGTCTCAGATGAGCATTTCTATTTGTTGAAGACGAATTCACCGTCCCATGATGTTGTATGAAATAAAATTCAGAGGTATAGGGTCTGTTAGGCCGTATAAATTTCCAATAATCGAATCTTAACCACATCGTTCTAATGTATTGGCTGCAAACTGTAAGTTGTATTTGCAAAAATCCGAAAAGCCATACCCGACACGTTCTTGCTTACATATGAATGTTTCCATTTGGATTCTTTCCATAACCGTATTTATATGTGGGTATGTAAGTGTCCATGTTGTTTTACATCGCTCGCATAAGTTGTGTACATTCATTCATTACTTTCGGTAGACACATTCGAGCCGGAACAACGTCTTCATCCTCCTTTAAGGATACCGCACTCTGCTCTGATGTTTTCACTTCTCCTGCAGATGCATGTTTGCATTTATAGAAATTTATTGGTGCACTTCCGTTCGAGATGAAGAAGCGGACAAAGTCCCTTACGATATGAATATGGATAATGTCACTTTGATTAAAATGTTATGGCTTATTTGTTTGGTGGTAAAGAGTATCCATTCCACAGCTATGCGAACGAAGACAAATTGTCTATATGCTTTTGGGTGGGATTTCCTTTGCCTGCCTACCTAAGAGCGATAGGTAGAATGTCGGTCTCTTTGTGAATTTATGGATGGATCAAAATTGGTTTTTGTTGCAATAAATGACTTAACAAAAAATTTATTCGTCTGCTCCAGAGAAATGGAATAATATGCAAATTAAATAAAATTTACAATAAATATCTATTGATAATGTAGACATTTGACACTAAAATAATTGCATACATAGGGTGGGCTCTCCTCCAAAATATGAACATAGCCATTTATTGTATTGGTTCATGAGTACAATGAGGATATTGTGCAAGATGATATCAGTTGTGTTTACTGCAGCCTTTTTCATTATAAATACCTTAAGTAGATAAAACTAATTAAGATTTATCGCACAAAACTCTGCCGTTTTTTTGCACTGTGGCTCAGTACGACCTATCCCAAGCTTTGCTGAAAACTACCTGTGGTCAAAACCATCGCATATCAAAGATAGTCATGAATTCGCGTAGCAACTGTACAGTCGACTATAAAGTGCAGGGCAGTTGTCGATTTACTAGGCCTAAAATCAGGCCGGATAGAGCAATCTTTAATATATTACGATGGCAACTAATATTGCGAGGGTTGGTATTTACACTTTGATTCGATTTTGTAAATAAAAAGCATACTTTCCTTTGATCGCTTTGATCGTCGCTTCTTGGACAGTTTTGCCGGCAGCCATTCTATTTTCTGTCGCTTCGTATATAACAAATCGCGTTGATTACGAAAATTAATGAAAATAAGTTTTAATCTAAAATGGTATAATTAAGGCCAACTCGTTCGCTTTGCTGAATATAGTTTCTATCTGTGCCACGGGACGGTTATTTACCAATGGCACAGAAACATATTTTTCGGATTTGGGGATTCAAATTATATATATTATATATATACATATATATTATATATATATCGTGCATGCTTTCATAGGCCAGCTCTTAAATAGGTCGGCATTTGAAATATTTTGTATATTTAGAGGTAATGTGATTACTGCTTTATAGATATGTTTGAAAAAATTTTAGAGTGGAAAATAATAGGTCACAAGGTCAAAATCACCATATTAGCCATTTTCAAGTGGGTGTTCAAAGGCACAACTTTTCAAAAAAATGTGTACCGATTTTATTCAGGGATATCTCTGTACAGCAAGCTTAAGGGGAAAAGAATTGCGATTTTACTAAGAAATTGTGTATCATTTTTATAAACACATTTTGCTCAGCATCTTAAAGCTATCCTCGTCATTTTGAACCAAAATTGGACTTGGCGAACTGAGCAAAAATAAATATGTAATGAGTAAGCCAGAAATGCACGGGTCGTTCTGTTTTCATGTAGAGTTTCTTATACATTTCAGAAAAATTTCAAAACACCTACTGCCTTGTTTTATATTTCCCAAAGGAAGTTTTAATGGATATGTCAATGATCTTCCCAAGTTTTGAATGATTTAGGAAATGTGTGCTGGTGCAGAGGGGAAGGCTTTCTGTTACTTAGTATGATAATATTATAACTTTGATATTTGTGTGTCAAAATCAGAACAATGTCCCAATTTAACCTATTTGATAATTTGAAACACCACATAATTATTAAATATGACTTTGGCTGAAAATACTGTAACTCCTTACTGCTACATAACGCAAATGGAAAAATAGCATTTTAATAAACAAAGAATTTTATATTTTTATACGAGAGTTCTACCTTTAAGACGTGTGCGTGACAATCTTAAAAAAGGATTAAAAACTATTCAGAACATTGCAATTCTGAATCACAATTACAAGTACATTCTGTATTTATGCAAGGTTCACTGAAGGGTGCTAAAGTTGGAATATGATGTATGAAAAACAATTTCCTATGGCCCTGAAAATAATATTTTAGATAGTTATAATCGAATACATGACAGTTAAATAATATTTTCTTTACATGTTATTTGAAAGACACGTATTCCGAAAGAAGTTTAAAATTTATTTATTTTATTTATTTATTTTATTTACTTTTTTTATCCTACTACACATCATGATTTAGGTTATACTGAGCCTGCTAATAGTTGATATTTACAGAAATATCGGAGTTATATCATATAAAATACATACCACCGACCGACTTAGAACCACCTTTGAAGTTGATATAGCTATTTCCATCTGTCGGCTTGTCATTGTTGCAGTTATAAACCAATTTTAACAATAATTTAGTATTTTGTTCAGGCTAGAAAAGGACACTATTGGAAATGGACGATTTATGTCACTTTAATTTGTTCTTATTAATATGGATTTCGAAATGAAAGTAATGAAACGAAATAACATTTGCCATAATTTTCAGCGGAATTTGTCAATATTGTGCACTTACGACTCAATGTTATACAAATACATTACGTGCCAGTGTTTCCAAAAGGGCTGCAGGGGATCCGACGTTGGGTAGTTTTTTATGGTCAGACATCATATTGTGCGAATCTGACTTTGTTTCTCTCTACTTGCATTTGCGGCAGCCATTGTAATCAAATAGAATGATCTAAAACTTCAGTTACTGCAATCAACAAATTAGAGACTACAAGGATTAAATGAAATGTTGACCAAATCGGTCAATATGTATTCGAGGCACCAGAAGGGGTGCAGAAATGTTGACCAATTTTCATTGTCGTAATCAAGTTTAGCAAGTGCTTGATGCGTGCCAAATTCTACTAATTTCAGTACAACGTCTTGGAAGGTATGAAGTTAAGATTATTGGACTAAATCGGTCATTCGTATGTGAGGTACAGGAAGAGGCGTGGCTATGTGGTTGTTCTTTCTCAAATTTGATCAAACATTGCAAAACATATGATATAGAGAAAAAATTAGGCTAAAGCATCCTACTAATTAGAAACTACACAGGAAAAATTGGATTTCAGCAAACCGGCCAATTTGTATAGAGCATACTCGAACAGGAGTAGCTGCCCATTTTTATTTTCGAACTCTATTTTAGAAAATGCTTAACGCGTCCAAAATCATCTGAATTCCGCGCAACCGAATAAGAGACATGAACCTAAAAATATATGAGTTAAATCGGTCATTTGTATGCCACATTTGCAACGTATCGGTAGGGGAAAGGCAGAACTGCCCATTTTTGTTGTCAGAAATAATTTTATGAAACGTACAATGTATTGCAAATTTTTATCAAATTCCATGCAATCGCTTAAAAAGTACAAAACTAAGAATATATGAGTAAAACGGACATTTATATGAAGAGTACCAGAGTGGGCATGATTAGTCCACCGATATTTTCAAGTTTTACAGAATATTAGGTAGAGCAATGAAGAAAAATTATTGCCGTCAACAAATAATGATTTACAGGAAAAAAATAGCTCTCGGTCAATTTACAATCTTCGGCTACGACCTGGCAAAATATTAGGCTGCAGGAAGTTCCATACAGATTTACTGCAATTATGGCATCACCGGTAAGCCAGGCAGACGGCCATCGCTCAATCGACTTAAAAAGTCACGAAATACATTTAATCAAAAGATACCTGGTACTTTACATGCTTCCTTCTAGGTGTTACATTTTTGGGAGAAGGTATAACTTAAGTGTGTACTGATGGAGAGTAGGTAGTCATACACGAATTATTTTGGCATAATTTATACTGCACATTTTGTAAAGAAGTTATTCATTAAAAAGACATTTTTCATTTGAACAAACTAAACCTCTCATAGAATACCCTTCACAATCACCAAATCGATATTCAAATAAATTCAGTATTTCTACATAAACTTTTCCGAATTAACCCCAAGTTTAAATCTCAAGTTAAATTGAATGCGTCGGCACTCGACGGATTCCAATGTCAAGTAAAGCTAATCATAAATCTGTCGTGCAACTCATTAAGTAGTAATCGAAGAGACTGCGAATGAATGAAATCAATTGCAATCAACTCAAGCGATGGCAAAGGTGATGCGGTCATGGCAATTTGAGTGCTGTCACAGGGAACCCTTGTCATTTTGTGTAAACATTCGGAAATCCATACGCTTCACTAATTGATGTTGAAAATAAATATTATCCAAATGGAAAAAAGTGCAATCACATTTTCCCAACCGCAGATGTAGACAGACAAACACACGCGTTCCATCTTATGAAAACACTTCACCAGTCAAAATAAAAATATTCTCCAAGACCTAAGAAAACAACGTGCAATTGCGATGGTGGGACTCCCACTCGATCAATAAAGGAAAGCGAAGTTAATTACAATCATTATGAGTGAATTCTCACCAGCCATTGTCAGCCATGGCGAAAGTAAACACAAAATAATCGCAATGGCAGTGACGGCGTCGTCTACAGTGTAGACACCGGAAAGGGTCGTTGTTCGTACGATGGGAGTGGGAGGAAACGTAAACAACTTAACGGATTTCTTATTGAAACCGAAAGAGCCAACATTATCAGCTAGAACAACGCATTAGGATATGATTTCTCAGCTACAGCAACGTCAAGGAACGTGCGAACTTATTAAAGCCATACCCTTTCGGCCTATACCCACCCCTCTGTAAACCGTAAAAAGACACACGCTCTCAAGCGCTTGGAGTTCGAGTGCCGATGCGAGTTGTACTTTAGTGCAGATTCCACTAGCAATCAATGTAGCAAACTTAATTGCAAGGGCGGGCGTCGACTGCAATAACCGCAAAGTGATACACCACGCAAACTGTGTAAGTGTTTGGCATGAAGTGATGCTAGATATAGCCGCATGCAAAATTAGGGTGGCCTATGCTGAAAATTGTCACCTAGAGTAATTTTATTATTCTCCGGTGTTTAGTTGGCATCATTGCCTTTGACATCGAAATCAATTATTCTGAGAGATTATAGGACAAAACAGATGATACCCGTATTTTTGTAAAAATAAAAAGAAAAAGCGGATGGTGTCGGCAATCGAACATATAACAAAAAATTTAAGTTCGACAAATATTTAATTTTTGCAACATGCGAAAAGATTTCAGAATTTAATATTAACAACTTTACAAAATGCATGTAGTAGAATCCCCTCAAAAATATATGTTCGTTTCTGCAGTTGGTAAAATTATCTTGATATCATGCAACGAAACGTGCAATATTTGAACTTCATTCTAAGCACCCCCACTTGCGAGACTAAAGTTTAATGATTAAATCAGTATTATCTTAAATTTGTTGATTTCAAATGTTCTTCTAGATTGTCTGCACTGGTGCTGTTCCTAGCTTAAAACATATTTTAAAAATTAACTTAGATACTGGGTTTGAGAGCCTCCGAAAATATTCTCCGCTTCCTAAAAAGCTTTTCCCCAGGGCTGTTATGGGAGGAATTTTGAACTAAAAATGACAGTGATATATTCTAGATATTCTAGGTATTGCATCATTCAATCTAATTCCAACAAACATTTGATCGAAGGTGATAAGTTTTTTTCCTTTTATTACATACAATAAAAATGTTTGCTGATTCTTATCGTACCTCCCCCATAAGAGTGATTTTTAATTCACTTTAATTTTTTGTCACACAAAAAATATGAATCAGTCACAGATTTCTAATTTTTTGTTACAAAATGTAAAAGCCACCTTCTTTAATGTTTTGTTATCGTAAATAAGTCTTCAACCCTAATTGGGCTGTTGATCTTGATCTATACCAACGTACATTCATCAAAAGCGAGTGAAAGGTATTGCTCGTATGAGGAAGTTACTTTTCAGCAAATTGAAGTTACTTTTGATTTCACCACTAGAAACTGAACACCCTAGCAAACAATCTCAGATATCCATGTAATAACTTGACAATATTTAACCAGATTTGAATGAAAATCGTATAAGGCTAAAATAGTCGCAGAAATTCAGCTAATATACACTATCTGTGTATTACATATATGGTGGCCATCTTAAAATGCAGCTGATGCTCACAAAGGAAGCCGCTCAAGAAAGCAAGACTTTCAGCCTTCAACGTTTTTAGCTATCTAAAAATTATCTTGTAATTGATGTTTTCGGTCATAAAAGTGTTATAAAACTCAGAAATAATTATTTTTCTCAGGGCAACATAAAAAAGTTAATAATTGTATATAACATATATTTCTAGAACAATTGTAAAGAAGCGAAAGTTATGATTGAAATATGAAGTTATGTCTTACAAGCTTCTACAACTTACGACTGTTGCACGATCGTGATCGTGATCTCCAACCCAACGGCTCCTTACATTTTTTGGAAAGTCTGTCACTTTCATGAAGTAAAAAACACTTCTAGCAGTAGAATAATATACAAGTCTTGTAAACCCCTCTCAAATTGATATTCGGTGCCTATAAATGTATTCAATCGCTGAATACTCTAACGGTAAAAGTAAATTTGTTGAAATGACAGACAGCCAAAAATTGTATCATTCGAAAAGCCTTAGCCTATTCTTAGACTAATATGATTCGGAATATAAGCCGAATTTAGCTCACATTAAATATTTGACAACCATGGATCTGAGAATAAGAATGGAGTGCATTATGAACAACCTTCCATACAAATAGTCCGATTTTCCAAAATTCAATCTTTCCTTCCTAATTTCAGCAGTAATGTACATTTACCCAATGTGTTGCTTTGCAATGATTGATAAATTTTTAGAAAGATCGACCAATCAGACACCTCCCGTATAAACGATCGATTTAACCAATATGTTATTTATTTAACCGATACATCATCATGTCTCTCTTATGTTCGCACTTTCCATTCAATTTCTTACTGTAGTATATGAGTGTAATTTCTCCAAGTGTATATTCTAGAAAGATCATGAAAACCGCACCTAGAATATTTAAGTATGATATATGTAATTTCTTTCCCTCTTTATCTGTAAATATGACTTTTCTAGAATTACCTTTACGACAGTAAGTTGTTTGTTCCTCTCACTCCCATTACATAGTCTATTGTTATCTCCTTTTCACTTATTATGTAAATAAGAACATTCTAGAATTAAGTCTATGATAAACAACACTATTCTGTAAATACATATGTTTATCTTTGTTGCACCCATTATGTAAATATGTGTTCTCTCTGAAATATCGTAGCATTTTCCAGAATACGTCATTTTAGTATAAATAGAGCAACTTTGTACGTTTTGATGGATTAATAAAGTTGACGTTGATGTGGAAATATGTTCCACGATACCAAACTACTTACTTTAGCTACATAGGTAGCAGCTACAGCAGGCATAATCCAAACGTTTCTTTCTTCTGCGCTTCTTTTTCAAATCGTCACTCCAAATTTATACAGTATTTCAAAAGTCTGGTCCTTCAAAGCATTGAAAGCATCCGTTAGTCGGATAGAGCACCTTCTCTATAAAGATTTCCAGCTGCATATCCTTAAATCGTGGTCCTTATGATATTTGTGGGAGTCATCTACATTAAGAGAGTTCCTTTTCTCATTTCCTTTCATGCCTCCATGATAATTATTATAAGCGGCTTATAAGACCACTGTATCCGATCCCAGTGCTGATATAAGTTGACTTTTAGTAACAAATATTACCTCCTGGTCTAAGACTCTTCCATTTAGATATCTCAACTAGTCGACTTCTCAGTTTAGATAGAATCAGACATCTGACTATGGCATTGCCCGGGAATACTTTCCCAAAGGTTGGAAGGCGAAACTGCTTGCAAAATTTAGGATGATTTAGTCGTAAAAGTCGTTGAAGGCATAGTAGAACGGCTCAATTCCGACCTCACATTCATTAAAGGCTTTGTAACATGTGATGTTATGTGGGCTTACGAGTTTGACATGCAAACCAGTCAACATGATTCGCAATGCCGCCTTCCAGCTGGCTCGATGAAAAAAATCAAAATCTACCAAAATTCGAGACTACATTAACCATTTTCTTTGGTTATAACAATGTTGTGCACTCGCTAAATTCGTCAAAAAATGCCAGATTTGTTAAAAGGAAACTAATCTATTTTGTACCAAAACAACGCATCATCTCACAGGGCTATAATTTTAAACGAATTTATAAATTTAAACGAATTTACCAAAAACTTACCAAATATCATCGAACAGCCATTGTATGGTTCCGCCTGACATTTTTCTCTTTGCAGAAGTCAAAATACCACGAGGCTTGGTCGATAGAAGGCATTAAGTAGAATTTCCAACTTAGAACTGAAATACGTTTGAAAAATGTGTTGATGATTGGATTATTTGTTGGTATAAATGCATTATTTCGGAAGGGACCTACTTGAAGGACAATATAATTTGAGAAATAATAAATATTATATTTTATGTTTTATTGGCAAATTTCCGGGGCTTTTTCAACAGAACTCATGTGTACGTCGGTGTACCTGACTGAAATTTCGGAATTGGTTTCCCTATCTGTTTGTGGGAAAGCCGCTACTTTGGTATGACTTACTACGGTAGTTGGCAAAAGTAACTTTTTTGGTGGAAAATAATAACTCTTAATTTCTTTAACACATCTATTACAGTGCTGTCCAACCTCTGCAAATCGATTTAAATCGGTTTTTTGTTTTTAGTCATATCTGATAAATTCAAACAGGTGTGATTCTAAACTAGTTGCAGACATTATCCACCTATTTCAATGGCATTATTATATATTATATATTATATATAGGTATATTATATATATATCATATTAATATCTGTCATATATGATTATATATATTAACACCCAATATCTGTAAACTTATAGTTTTTTGCGATTTGTTTCAAAAACGCCTACAACGGCCTTTCCGTTTTGGTGTTTTTTCGGTCTCATCTCATGGACTGACAAAAATAAAGGTAATCTTCTGATAGCAGTATTCTAAAATTCATGCAGTGGGAATTAGCAACGACATCCATTTTGGTAAAAATTGTAGTTTACCCGAAGCAATATTGGGTTTTTTATTGCACAATTTCTACAAATCTACAGTAGATCTGATCAATTTGATTCAGCATCTGAACTTACCTTAGGCCATATATTTGAAACCAGCACCACAATTTGGCGCGGTAGCATAAACTGCATTCGAAATCTTTATATCCGAGTTAAACCATTATTTCACAACAGAAATGTTTGTTCATTTTACATATTTATATTTTAGTTTGATTTATTCTAAGAAAACCAAAAACAAAAGGATTTTTGTTATCCTGTATAGGACATACTCTTATCTAAAAAATCATCATAATAAAATAATCGATAAAGTGGTTATTGACTATGTGTACTATGTAGACGTGCTTTTCATATACACATCAGCATCTTTAGCATGTTTGGACTGTTGCTCTATGACTAATAGTACTGCTGCAAGTGGTTGATTCTTACATAACGCTTCTAGTCAATTGGCTTCTACAGCAACCTTATAGGTAAATATAAATTCGTCGGTCCTTACTTCAAAAAAATACTAACTAGAAAATATTTTAAACTTATTAAAAGCGGAGAATGGAGCAGATGAAGTTACAGCAATCCGATTACAGGCCAATATTATTTTGTATATTTCATATAAGGCTAAAGAAAAACGCGTTCATGATGATGTAATAGATTAAAATATTGTACTTGCCTTGTATTTTGGTGATCCGGATCAGACGACGAAAATGAAAAAATCGGGGAGCCTCAAGCAAAAAAATATAAAACTAAGATTAATTTTGAAGTTCCAAAGTGGGCAAAAAACATTTCCTCATAAAGTAAAATACAAGTGAAGCTAAACGTTTCCGTAGTGTTGTTGAAAAATTTAATATGTGAGCCTTATTTGTGTAGTAATTTGCATGTAGTTTTACACGATATTTAGTTCCCCAGCTTATATTTTAAAGGTCTACAATTGACTTTCGAGCCTAATAAACTAAAGCTTTTTATTAGATTTTCAGTTCTATGTGGATATTGTAAAATTCCTCAGATGTTCAAAAATCCCATCTTTTGGCGCCGAAATCATTTGTAATTGAAACCTGCAGATGGGTTCACCACAGTTAAACCATTAGCTTACCTATGCAAAAAACCATTTGCGCTTTTTGGATTATATACTCATAATCGTTCCACGGCGAAGTGTTTTTCTATGTTAGGATACATTCTTGCAAAATGTTCATCAATTGAAATGGATTTAAACCATATCGCTTAGCTCAGCTAGTTGAGTGATGCAGATTCACCATCATGCCATAGCATATATTTTTGTAATTACTTCAGACCATTTGCAATTTTCAAATTTCGCGGGCTACGTACATTCGACTTTTGACTATTTTTTATGTTGGTCAAAGATATGTTGATGGTTTCATCCATATAGCATGTTTAGTTTGTTTGTGAGAGGCATTAATAAGACAAGCGTTTTGCGCGTTTGGCGATTTTCTGATATCGAAAAAAATGGATCGAAGAAGTTGCATCAAATTTTGTGTAAAAAAATGGAATCAAGTGCTCAAAAACACTTGAAATGTTGACAGTGGAATACGGTGAGAGTACTCTGAGTCAAAAAAATGTTTACAAGTGGTACAAGTTTTTTACAGAAGGTTGGGAAGATGTGAGTGACGACGCTCGCTCTGGACGCCCCAGCACATCAATAAAATGTTGAGAAAATGAAGAAAATTGTTATGGAGAATCGAGTCAAATCGCAATTAGAGAAGTTTCTGAGGATGTCGGCATATCGGTTGGCTCATGCCATGCAATCTTTCCGGAAATTTTGGGCATGAAACGTGTGGCAGCGAAGTTCGTTCCAAAATGACTGAATTTTGACCAAAAACAACGTCGCATAAGCATCGCTCAGGAATTGTTGAATGACGTCAACGATGATCCAGATTTGCTTAAAAAGGTCATAACTGGTGACGAATCATGGGTATACGAGTACGGTTATGACATCGAAACCAAAGCCCAATCGTCCTAATGGAAGAGTCCAGGAGATAGACCAAAAAAAAAAAAACACGCCAAGTTCGATCAAATGTCAAGGTTTTGTTCACTGTTTTCTTCGATTACCATGGCGTAGTGCATCAGGAGTTTTTACCACAGGGTCGTACGGTAAATAAGGAGTATTACCTTGAAGTTTTGCGCCGTTTGCATAAAGCAATACGAAAAAAAGTCCGGAATTATGGAAAAAATTCATGGTTTTTGCATCATGATAATACACCCATCTTTGCTTGTGAGAGATTATTGGGCTAAAAACAACACCGATATCATGCCTCAGCCACCTTATTCACCAGATTTGGCCTCCTGTTCCCCTGTTTCCTGTTCCCAACATTGGCGAAACCCATGAAAAGACGGCGTTTTGCGACGATTAAGGAAATAAAAACCGAATCGCTAAGAGAGCTCAAGTGCATACCAAAAAGTGCATATCAGAACTGCTTCGAGGATTGGAAAAAACGCTGGTATAAGGGGGACTACTTTGAAGGAGATAAAATAGAAATTGATGAATAAATAAATATTTTTTGAGAAAAATGAAAATTCACATTATTTTTTGAACACACCTCGTACATAATATATCGATTTTAACGATAAGATTGATATTTGTAATAAAGGTGATTATTTTTATAGGAATTTTTGGAAACAACAGAATCGACGCAGCTAATTTAACAGATAAGCAAAGGTGAATGTGTTACTTGTAGTAATCACACAAATCAACTCCCAGCCATAAGGGCCCGTCACATAAGATACGTCGCGTCCGTTGCGGCAACGTGTTTGACTGACAGCTGAGTTGATTGCATATATTTTAATGAAGATCGTCACATTCACGACGTATGCGTTGCCGTAACGGATTAAAGTTGGTCAACTCTCAACTTTTGACGTACGGCAAGTCCGTCACAGAAATCAGCTGATTAATTTAGTTCATTAGCAGTTTGTTTTTCTGGTTATTGGTTGCAGCTTTTTCTTTTGCCTTTTTTTTAATTAATTTTTTGTTTCATTTAATTATTTAAATGGAATTTATGCTTATAGAAGCGGTGCAGATGTACCCCTGTCTTTTTGATAAGACAATTAAAGCATATCGAGACAAGGTTGCAAAAGAAAAATCGTGGAGGACTGTGGCGGCTGCCACAAACGCAACTGGTGAGTTAATTTTTAAATAAATTATTTGAATGTTGATATTGACAACATGTATTTTATATTATATTGCAGTGGAGCAATGCCAGAGTCGCTGGAGGTCTCTTCGCGACAGGTACGTGAAGGAGGTCAATGCAGCCAAGGCTCCATCGGGAAGTGGTGTCAAAGACGGGAGTGGTTGGCGCTACATGGACGCGATGTCCTTTTTGCAACGCCGCGTTGCTCCGCGCAGGTAATTTCAAAGCTTTGCCATTATGTTTATGGACATTTCTAATCAAATTTATTTTCCAAAACATGTTGGTTTGTTTGCTGTGAGCTGCCACCTCCTCTCGGGCAATCAACACCACATACACTCGAACCAGAAGGTAGGAAATGGAGTGATAAGAGGAAAATGCAAGAGGATAGGTTCGAGACCCTTTGTGGCTCTGTGTCTGACTGGATTAAAAACCAGCCAGCACAGAGTCAGCCTCCACAGCCGGTGTCTCGCAACCAGGATTTTTTAAAAGTGCTAGACGACTACCTGCAGAAGCGCTCTGAGGACGACCAAGATAGGCTAAAGGTCCAATTGCTGAACATGGTTGTGAATTTTGAAAAGTGATGTGATGTATTAATGTGAATTTTCATTTTTTTAGTTTTATATATATATGATCTCTTCGAATTTTTTGATGACCAGTGATCAATTATGTCGATTTATATATTTAGCGAGCTTTGTGGTCCTTTTTTGCGATGCAAATAAAACAACTTTTAACAACATTTAAATATTATTTTATACGTATTTTTATTATTAAACAAATATGAAGCTACTGCGGGGAATATTGCTTAATCGGGTGTGAAACGACATAGCTCATAAGTTCATCCCTTAATTTGAATGCGCATTTTGATGCATTATTTGACGCTGTTCTTCTGGCTCTTTGCAAAGGGACAGATATTTCACTACGCCACAGCCCATTGATCTGAATTGTGCCATCGTCACGGTCGACATATTCTGGCGGACAATAACTGCCATCATGCATTTTGAGGAAATTGTGAAGAAGCACTGTGGCTTTAATAACTTTCTCTGCGGATTCGGGTTCGGGTTCCTTATGGTTTGGTGGAATTCGTCTGGGAAGCAAAAAGTGGTTGCGAAAAACCCATGTGAGTCGCGATTTCGCAGTAGTGGTTGCACCAAATATCTTCGTTGCCCGTACAATTTTCTCAAATTAATTGGGCAGTGTCTATATTGAATTTATTTGGCAGTCTATTTTGCAAATTTGCGATAAAATTTTGTGTGCGCTAAAAACTACTAATCAGCTGTTTTCTCATATACGGCAACGGATTTGTTGTGACGACTCTAGACTCTTCATACGTCATGTCAGTCAAATACGTTGCCGCAACGTATTCAACGGATTCTATGTGTCAGAGCCTATACTCTCGAATGACACTCCAGTATTCGCTGACCCCACCAATTATGTTACAATTGATCCAAAAACAAAGACCAGTCGTTATGATTACTTAACTAAAATGCATAAAACGTCAAAGCCCAAAAATGCAACGATATTACAAATACATAACAATGCTTTTTCTAATTAATGAATTTCAGAGGCATCGAATAAATGGTGATAGTCATTGTTTATAAATTCGTTTGGTAAAGTGCTTGGTTTGCTTTCAATACATGAAAAAGGTACACCACTACCACAGCTGTATTTTCGTGTAGCCGCTGCTAATGAGCTGCTCATATCTCTTGGGCCTTCCGCAAATGCACAAGAAGCAATGGCTATAGGACAAGAGTGACGGCAGGCAGTTTTTTTTTTTTTTTTAAATTATCAGACCTCTTAAAGTTATGAGGCCCTCCAGAAATTCACCACTCTCAGTGCCATCATATGAATATGAAGACATCATTTGTGACTTTAAGAATAATGTCAGCTTCTTAGCTGGACTAAAGTCCGTCAGCATCAAGCAATTGCAGAAATGCACGCAATAATTTATGGATAAATTCAACAACTGGATCGATATATGTGAAGTTTGGAGAGACATGGAGTAAAATGAAGGAATTAGATGAGAATAAGTATGCAAAATGAAATTAAAAATGTTGAAGTTATTTATTGAAATAAATATTTCAATTGACATGTGTTCAACAATGGTTGATGGCAAAGTTGCCAATGCATTAACCCTGCAAAGATAAGATACTCATTAAAGATTCACTTAAATACGGCTTAAGTAAACTTCCTCCATACTACATATGATGTAAATTACTGAAATATGCCACACAGTGAAGGAATAAATCAAACCAACTCTGAAGAAATGTATGAGGTGAGATTTTGTAGGAAGAAGTTGGTACAAACTACGGAAATATTTTAAGCCGATTGCATTTTCCTACATTACCTATGATTAGAAAATCGTTTATGTAACCGAATAATTTAAGAATATTTTTATACTTTTCATGTGTTGATATATCACCTTTTACCTACGCGCTATCCCAATTTACTTTTTACCAGATGTGCTGAATACATCTATTTCTCAGAATTTCTTTTTACACGGAATTTTCTTTTCAACGGTTCTTAGAAACGATATGATTAGTCTAAACTTTGCAACTGGTGGGCTTGAGTTCGTCGTTCTTTCTTTCTGTTTCCCGTTGTATGTTATCGTTAACTACGGAAAATCAAAATATTTTAAATTACGAAATTAGAACTTTTTTTTTATTCTCTTTTATTAATTTTATTGTTTAAAGTAAATTGTTCTTGGAATTAAGCAAAAATAAATTACACAAATTACGCATAAACTGAATTAATTATTTGTTGAGGAATCAAACAAAAATTCAGAATGTTATGTTTAGAACGAGCTGTGTTCGGCACTGTAGCATCTTTAGAATAATATAAAATTATTATATAATAAAAAATGAACAACAAAGTTTTGTTGTGTCCTTTTTTAGATTTATTTTAGATTTCTGCTACTTTTGATGTAAATGGAAAAGATTCGGTAAAAATTTTTACATCTATCTGATATCTTAAACACGCCAACACTGCAACTAGGTTTACATGAATGGACTGACATATTTAATTTCTATTTTCCCGACATTTCCTAACGATATTTCATTGTTTTTCTTATTCACATGCTGTATAAATTGTTTTGTATACAGTGTATTGGGTGCATTGACCTTTAAACTTTAAAACAAAAAATTATCTACATTTGCACTTTACTTGAATACATAAAAAATTTAAACGAAATGTAATATATTTACCTTAAGATTTTTGTTAAATTTTGAATTAATTCTTCTAAACAATAAATATGACCTTTTCTAATATTTTGGCATTACCGTCACAGATCTTAGGCAACTTTCTTTCCATTTGCTGGTAACTTGAAATGTTTCTTGGTTTGATGTTCTGTGATAGCTGATCTTTCATTCTTACGTGGACAAATTTGTTGACTTTACATCTTTAGCTGATGACGAAGGATTTACTTCAGTAAACTTTTTACATGCCGTCTCTGATTTTTTTTTTTTCAAATAAAGTCTAAAACTACATTTCCTTCATTGTTTCTAGTCTAGTTTCTTGTAGAAAAATATATTAGACATTATGACTAATCTCTCATTGTCACAATTCGATTGAATTTTAGTGGGACAAGTATTTTACTAAATTATTGAGAAAATTGTGTCATTCGCTGTTAACAAACGATGGAATATATTAAACTAATCGTTCTTGAACTCCTTCCAATTTTGCTACGCCAAGGAAAGCATATTAGATTAATTGTCAGTTTCTCTATTTTGAACCAAAATCCAAGCGAACGGAAACGAGTCACCCGAGTTTAATTCATGGCGGGGTTCTCTATTTCGATAGCCTTTGTCCGCTTGCACTTGAAAAACAAGTTCCTTGCATCCCGAGAATAAAATATGGGAGAGCTTTCACGACAATTCCGAAATTCATAGTTAGAGAAGCACTTACAAGACTTGTCGAAATGTTCGTCAGACATATCGCGGTGGCCGCCAATCAAATAATAATATGTAGCTGTATCCAGGATTGAACCCATGACCATGCTAACAACAGTCGCGTGCACTAACCATCGCGCCACGGGCGGTCGCTTGCGCTTACAGGTGTCAATATTGAATTTTTACGTGTTTGCGAATCATATTATTGCCAAACAAAAATTTTGAACTTTTGTTGCCATTTCCCCTAATGTAGCAAAGTAAATTGTTCAAAGGCAAATGCAAGTCCACTAACAATTTATCAGTTGTAAACAGAGAGATAATAGAGAACGCAGAAAATAATAACAACAAACAGTTTTTTTTCAGATATAATTGCCACAAAAAAAAATGAACAAATTAAACTCTGTATGTTCCATCAGCTGTTGCCCTAACTTTTTTTAAGCTAAACTGCATTATTATTGAGTTATTTTACACTGCATTACTTTACACTTATCTATCCATCCTTAATATGTTTATTTTCAAAATATTATTTTGCTTTCTTCGTCTTTACTCGATAACAAAACGACTTATGAGTGATTTTGACATCTCGCATACAATTTTGTAATGTCGACATTATCGTTCGTATCGTCGTTTCCCTAAAAATGAAAAGTCCTCCGCAATTGAATGTAAGATACGAAACTTGAAACATACAATATACTCGTGTGTAGGTTAAATAATTTAATTCGTATTGGAGTTGGCAAAAAGCCCGTTGGATTTTCGTCGATTTTTTTCATTTTACGATGCAGGGATGACAAAGAAAATTCAGCCAATTTGTATGGGAGATACCAGAATGGGCATGGCAACATCACCAATTTTCGTTCTTAGAACTTAGTTTACTAAGCGTATGATGCGTATCAAATGTAGTTCCAGAAGGTTCCAGAATGCGAGTTGTTACTTGGTAAATTCTTCTCCAATTATAAAGAGATCTACAAAGCAATGCAATAGCATCTGCACTACTATAGCCTATTAACTAAAAAAGAGATGTAGCAATGCACTCTGTTTCCATTTTGAGACTCTACTTTGGCAAAGTTTAATGTTAACCAGATTTGACTAATTTTAGCTAAATAAAAGATATAATTCTAAGAATATGTGGCTTAAATTGGCCCTTTGTCGTTTGTACCGGTCAATCGGTCGATTTTTCCAAATTGTGCCAAGCATTATAAATCAATACAGTGAACAAAAAATTAGGTTATTTTAATCTACGAATTACAGTCAAAGATTTCCCCAGATTTTCCCAGCAAGGGAGGCGAATCTCGCTCATTTGACTTAGAAAATCATGAAACACATTTGGATACTTGGTAATTCAAAGTCTGAGTCTGAGTCTTACGTTTTTGCCGTATCAATTTGTATATACCTTCATTCCTACGGGCGAAGGTACAAAAAGCACAAAAATACCAATTCTATAGGCGCTGGTTCAGAAATGCGGCAATGATTTTTCTATCCAGCTAGTCAAGGGCTGAGGACAAAGAGGGAATGGAAACTGCCTGTGGTAGTTAAATGTGTATGTAGTATTTAGATTTAGATTTGTGTACGCGACGTGGCGTGTGCGTTAACTCACATGCACACAATTACACAGTCAGATTTACGAGTTACACGTGCTCTGTGGCACTGCACATGGAACAATTTGAAAAATGATCCCAGCCGAAAGAAACGAGCAGCAACAAATAAAGCAACAAAGAAAATAGAATTATGCGAAATGTACAAGTTCGACACACACACTTAACCAATGACATGAGAATGAATGTTAATGTTCCAATCGAACTGATAATGATGACGGACCCAAGTCCCTCAAGGTTTATTACCGCCGACAGGCAAGCAACGAACGTGTTCTCCGTATTGATTAATATCTGAAAGTATTTGTTAATTAATTTTATTTCAAATAGACAAATAAAAAACGAAAACGAATTAAACCCTTCCAAATGCGTTAAGCTCATTAAAGCAGTTCCCTCTTTAAAACAGAAGTCATAAACACTTTGGGTTCATTAAACATTTACCGCTTTCAAAACCTTCCTCTTGAACTCTTCTTGACATGTTCCGTACAGCGTCTTTACGATAAATGCACGGAGACGTCCGCTGTTATCGGTAAAACAAGCCAAAGGTCGAGTCGAACTGACTCAGCACTTCCCTACAAACGAGCAATAATCCACTATAAGCACAAAAGCAGTCGGTTAAGATCAAGACCGCTTAATGGCAACTTTGTTCCACTAGCATTTATTTCTTTAGTGTATTTTTTTGTATACAAACTTACATTTTTCAATATCAACTTGGTTAACATATCAACTTGCACCATTTAAGAGCAGTCTCTCATAGACCGCGAATTTCAGTGTTTCCTGGAGTATTTCGTCAATTACGAGAAACCCCATCAAGGTCAAATGGTTACAAATAATATTTTATCATGGAAAATACGAAATCTGCGTCTATTGGAGCGTGCGACAATCCTTTATTTTGCGAACATAAGTGATATTTAGTAAATGTAATATTTCTCAGTCGAGGAACCCACAATTAGCATTACTTGTTGCGTGATATACAAACAGTAGCCTTTTTTCGGCATTTTGTTTTGGGTGTGAATGGTAGAGGAGGCACCGAAGCCATCCATATATTTTCTGTTCTTGTATTATTATGAATTTATTATAATAGAGTAACATTATCTTGAAACAGAACAAAAATATATATTTCAGTGCCAAACAAAACTATTATATACAAAACTATTATTATACAAAATTTCGAGAAAATATAAATTCCTTCATTAGTTTCCATTAATTTTTTTACTTTTGCAGCTCTTCAGCGACTTTCGCTGCGTTTGTTTGTAGTCCTAAGATGAGATAGAACACAAAACGTCGCAAGCACATATGAGGAACTCACCAAAATGAATCATTTCAGTGAAATTGGTAACAATGAATGATCTTTTCAAGAGGGGTATTACAATTTCAATGGCTTTGGAGTCATCATTAACCAGACAGAACATTACATACAAGGGCCGATTGATACCCTCAAAACCTTGAAAAAAATATTTTAAACCAGTCTACCAGTATACCATCACCGATAGGGATGGGTATTCATATATTGAAATAAATAGATCTTAATAGAAAATCAAAAATAAATAAATCTTAAAGAAATCTTATAGCAAAACAATTTTCCAAACAAACCGAACATGTTTCAAGATTTTTATTTCGATATCAAACGAAATAAACAGTTTTGTACTTTTCAAAATTACGTACAGAGAAGGATAATACAGTCATAGTGGTGTTTAACATAACTTTCAGAGAATAATTTTTTGGAAATATATTTTGTCGTAACGATATCATTTGCAATTATCGCAACCGACGTAGTAACCTTTATTTACAAGCAATATCGCTTTCGGTGTCTACTGTATTTTGGTAAAACTTAATTAAATTATTATATGAAATGTGATGAATGTCTGAACACTGAATATTTGAAATTCAACATTCTTCAAAATGGATGATGCCAAAAATTGAAAATTGGCATGAAAAGAAATTATGTTTTTTATAGTTATCTGGAACAACTGCATCATTCTAAGCATGGGTCGCGGACTTTAAAAGTGCTTTTAGATGTTGAACAAAAATATAACTTGTTGTTTGAGAAACATTTTGTAAAATACAAATTGTAAAATCATTGTCTTTATGAGTTTGACGTTAAAAAAAATATTATTTCTGTATTGATTTACGTCATTTATTCTCATAAAAATTACACTACTGCTTACTACTGACCCAAGAAGGTCTATATGGTTTCCAATATTAGATTGTTTATATTTGCTTTTTTATAAGATTCATACAAAATTTCCATTTAGTAATATATTGATTGATGATTTAGTAATATATTTAGTGATATATTGACCGCGACTTGCCATTTAGCTTGTTTACAAAGTTTAATTTCGTAAGTTTATCTCAAGTTTTGCGGTTTTTGGAATGTTTTTACAAATGTTTAACAATGAATTTGTCTCAAATTTTGTATTACAGCGCTTAGGGTGGTATCGTACATTTAAAGGCGGTCAACAAGTCTCGCTCTGGTCGAACATCAACGGCACCAAGCAAAGTCGACATCGATAAAGTGGATGATATGTTGGCTGGAAAATTGTGTTAGTGAAAGGGTCAGCCTATGAACTTTCTGTCCGTTCTATTTAACCCACAAACCAGTCAACGATGTTGCCAATGACACCTTCCAAGTGCCTCGAAATCTAAATAATACATGTCAAAGTCGATCATAACACAAGGCAATGTTGAATGTTTTCTTTGAATATCGCGGTGGATATTACTTAGGCGTTTTGCGGCATTTACCAGCATAAATTCGTCGAAAAAGGTCAGATTTGTGGAAAGACAACTTATGTTTAGAACCATGATAACGCTATCTCACCAGGCTATCATTGTGAACGAATTTCTGTCTACAAACATGAGTTTACCTGATATGAGTTCAGTTGTTTTTTACTGCTTCTGCTGACTTTTCAAATTACCACTTCGGGGCATCCATTTTCAGTCGATAGAAGATATAAAAGAGAATTCACGGCGAAAAACTGATATTTTTCGGGAAATGTGTTTGAAAAAGGCTCTGATGGTTGGATTATTCTTTGGTTTAAGTGTATTATTTTAAAAGGAGTTTAGTTTGGAGCGTATAATAAATTTGAATAAATAATAAATATTTTGGGTCTAATTCATAATAATTTAAACTGCATTTATTAATATTATAACGAAAAGCTGCTTCATTGGTTTGATTTTTTTTGTTTCATCACTAAGTAAATAAATAATTGCATGTAAACAGTGTTGGAAAGAATAAAAATGCAAGAAAATTTTGTTTTTTGTTCAATAGTTAAAATACTGTTTATAATAGAATTTCTTATGAAATTTTCAAGAAGAATAAGGCTTTAGAAATCTACGAAATCATTGCATTTGTTAACTTAAATTATTGTCAAAATCGTTTGACAAATTTGTCAATAATTTGTTTGTTTTCATACTGAGGTGAAAATTACCAAAAAAAACAGCTTTATTCTATTATTATATACAGTTACAGAAGAATTCAAGATAATTTATGTTAATTGCAGTTTTTTCCACACATGTTCCAAAAAATTGTAATGAATTGTTCTATTTGTTAAATATACTCGTATTATTGCCTGAAATTTTTCAAAAAAAAATAAAAATTTGAATAACTTGTTTTGGTATTCAACATATCGGTTTTTGTTTACTTTATTTGAGCATCGCAATCAGTAAGCAGTGTTGGAAATGTTAAAAGCACAATAAATATCTGTAGTACGTCAAATGCTCTTTATAAATATGTTTCTTATGACACATTTAATAAGTGTTGAAGTACTCAATAACAAAATGCCATTATAAAGCTATTTTTACGTTTCTTTATAAACAAGCCCTATTTTTGTATGTCCCAATTTTCAGCACCTCTATAGTGCCATAAAGAGGCTTGTGGATGAACGGCCTATGCTTATGATGAAACATGACGAAACAGACACAACTTTGAAACTACTCTTATAAGTCTTTACGTAACAACATGGTGGGCCATAAGGATGTTGGCGGTTTAAATATTCAATTAAAAAAAACTACAACTAAACTACAAACATAAAAAAATATATATTTGTATTTTTAAAAATTAGAAGCATGGGAATTTTTAAGACATAAAAATAATGTTGTCCAAATGGCTTCCCTCGGCTGCTTGACACTCTTGGAACCGAAGTCGCAAATTTTGGAAAACTCGTTGAAAACTTGTTCTCGGTATTTTGTTACTTTCCTGAATAATGTTCCTCTTCAACTGCTCTAAATTGGTCGGATTATTCTCGTAGACTACCGATTTGAGGTAGACCCATAGAAAATAATCGCATGGAGAGAAATCGGGGCTACGTGGGGGCCATTCAATATTCCCCCTTTTCTAAATGAGTTTTCCAGGAAAAACATTTTCAGCAGCTCTGTGGATACCCTAGCCGTATGACATGTGGCCCCATCCTGTTGAAACCACATCCTCGAGGTATTGCCCTGAAGTTCTTGCAAAGCTGGCACCAAAAAGTCTGCTAGCATGTTGCAATAATTGTTCGCTCTAACTGTCGTGAACTGAAACACAAACACGCTCCACAATGTCGGCTGATCTTGCAGAAACTGGGCGGCCACGAACCGTAATTGGTACTGTTGAGCCGGTTGTTTCGAACATTCTGATCCATTTTCGTATCACATTGGCGCTTGGAACTTCACTTAAATCGTGTAAACCGTGTTCATGCCGATACAAACGTCGTGCAGTAGTCACTGATTTATTGTTTTCGTAATACGCTGGGACACAAAATGCACGCCGCACCCCCGTGTACGGCTCCATGGCGACTAAATTTCCAGGAAGCGGCGCAGCGAACAACATATCCCCCCGCCAGCCCGCGCCGCGCGTTACCGAGAAATTGAATATTTAAACCGCCAACACCCTTATGGCCCATCCTGTATAAAATTTGAACAACGACCACAAAACATGGTTAAAAAAGTAATACCTAACTGTGTTTTTAACAAAGTCTAAAAATGCAGAAAAAGTTTTAATTTATAGCAATATTTTAGTTTAACAATGAAACAAATATTGTAGAGATATCAATTTTTCGGTTTCAAAAGTAAAGTTAAATAAAACACACATAAATGATTTCGATGAAACTTTCATTTCATTATATTACTTAAAAATTTCAATTATGTACGAAATACAATACTATTTAAGTAACTGCCTCCGGTTTGGTTGCTGCAGTGGATCCTTTTGAGGCAGATTTCGAATACTTTCTCGGTCACTTCTGGCGGTATCTCAGCGATAACTTGACGAATACAGGTATTCAAATGCTTCAACATTTGGGGATTATCCGCATAAACACGGTATTTGAAACAGCCTCATAAAAAAGTCTGACGGCGTCAAATCGCACGATCATGGTGGACAATTGGCGTCGCCAAAACGTGAAATTACGCTTTCCGGAAACTTTTCATACCAGTTCATAATCTTCAATTGCAACACAAAAATTCAGAAATGTTCAGTTTTTCCGTATGTAATGGCTTTTCCACAATCACTTTTGGGATCTCCGAGCCCCATATGCAACAATTTTGTTTATTGATGTAATCACCGAGTGAGAAATGAACTTCGTCGCTGTAGACAATTTTCTTCGAAAAATCAGCATTGAAGGCCTATTGCTGTAGCACCACATCTGTAACGCTTCCAGTCTCTTCAATATTTATTTATAATCTTGCCAATTCCTTGCCCAGTAGGTCGATTATGACGGCCATAATCACCCCCTAACGCACAAAAAGTGCCACGTTTGAATCACTACTTTTGTAGTAAATTTTAACTATTTTTACTTGTTCTGCGGTTGTTAAACGATTTATATTCATAAATGGCAAATCTTTCACTAAATAAATAACATTTCAGACGGCAGGTATTTAACAGCTGACAGTCTTGCCAGACCAGCAGTTTTGAAAACACTAAGTGGATAACCCGTTATCTTGTTGTTTAAAAATGTCGAAAAGCAGTTCTTGCAGGAAACGTTTAGTTTAATCAAATAATTATCGGTATCGGTATACTAGGCATGTTTTTTTTTTTTTTTTGAAAAATGTGTTTTAACCTTTAAGATATTGTGCTAATATCTCACTTAACATTTAAAACACATCGTAAAATGTAACAGCCATATTTCATATTTTCTTAGCAAAAACTATCTTCAAACATGCAATAAATAATTGTGGCTAAGGCCTTAAATATTTAATGATTATGAAACATACTCTATTTTGAATTCTATATTGTTAATATGATTCTTGCGACGTATCTGGTGTCTGTTAGCAACCAAGCTTGGCCATTTTTGAGTGTTTTTGTTAAAAGGAAAGCATATAATAAATAGTATGTGAGTCAATTTGGCTCATTTTAAGAGGGATTGTATTTAATTTAAGTATATGCCTAACATTTAATTACAGTCTGATAACGGTCTTTTTCTCCATTGCGAACTGCTTTGCACGAATATTGTAAACAAATTAACAAAAAATATTCAAAAGGTCTTGTCGATATTTCCAAAATGATTAGGTGTTTTGGTTTCTCCTACTTTCGTTTTACGTGTTCTAATATTTTACTCGCGCCGGTGTACTAGAAGAAAGAATACTTGCTACAGATCAAGTATAGTGGACGTCAACACTATACTTGATCCAACCTGCTGTAACAGAATGTGGCTTTCGTTGTCACTGTAACTTGCCCTTGCTTATATTAATAATATCACGCCTTCCATATGTGATTAGCAGCGATTATAGGTACGAGTATAAACACATCCCTAAGTTTGCCTACATTTATTTTCTTATCCTTTTTATATACGATGATTTCAAAATATTACAAACGCAACGATCGTCGTCATATTCTCTGCCATTGTTAGGGTGCAATAAATAAGAAAGGCCTCGCAACAAGATTTATGAACGTAATCAGTATTTGAAATCGCTTCATTACACCATTCATCTCTACTATAGAAAATCTGTGCGAGATTAGAAACACAAAACAATAACGTTAGGGTGAGCGGAAGGCAAGAAAGGGATAAGAAAAAAGATTTGTATTGAAACATATTTACCTTTTTCTTAAAGTTTTTTAATTGATTGTGTACGTGATTATCGGGACACATCCAATACACAGTGTACTCACGAGTGCCCAGCATGCAATCGCCCGCACAATGATGCGTGGTAAAATAGCAGTGAATTTGTTGCACGTATGATGCAGTGTTTTATATCAGTGTTTTTGTTTAAATGCAGACGAAGGACGAGCCATGGTAGAGAGAATATTCGGAATCTGACCGAAGATGTACGAATATCAACCAGTCCTTTTCTTTAACAATACCAAATCAGTGTTCGTCATTCCCGAGGATATATCTGACCTCCTAATTACACAAAGTGTACACATATATGTATATAACACTACCATATATAAACAGATCAATGTAAAATTTTTTATATAATCATCCACTGCTATAGTATATTTCTGAGTCGAAATAGTTCTATCGCAGTTCCCATATAAATTTTTAATACATTTTTCTAAAATCAATGTTATTTCCTTTCATACAAAAAATAGTCAAATCGGTTGAGAAATATAATTTGTAAGCCATTATAATTTGTCCGAATCATGCATTTTCCCCAGTTGAACATGCAATTTATAGAGTGTTTGGAAACGAATTCTTTTTTTTTGCGAAAAATGTGTGGTTTGAACAAAGTGTCGTGATTGACGTATAATGGGAGAAATTTTTATTAGAATTTAACAGAATTTAAAATGTTGTTCCATTTACCATGAAAACTTATTTGAAACTGAAAAATATTATTGGCAGAATTGGGAAAATGTAAAGAAACTTCGTAATAGTTTGAAGGGAAGCCACTATATTTGCTGTCCTGATTGATTAAGCTGAAATTTTTATTTATTTATTTATACCGCCGAAGGATTCCACTTTGCCAACAAAAATTTGCAGTTACCAACCCACGGTTGATCCCGAGTAATTATGAAGGAATAGCTTAAACAAATCTTTGTGCAGACTGTATGCAAAAAATAACAGATCCATAAATGTATTTATTGAATTTAAGCCTTTGTCAACAAATCCCCAGTATGCTCTAATAAGCAAGTTAGCAGATGCAAGTTAGTGTGCATTTTACCATATAAAACAAAAATGCTTGCTTAGAGCTTCAAATAGCACAACACAAGTTATTGCAATATTACACCAGCATACCTAAGAGTTGTGCCCCGGTGTTTTCTATTATAGTCATATGCATTTTAAGTATGGCGATCACACATTTTTCACTTTACCAGTAAAGCATCCAGTTTTAATAAAATTTTAATTATTTCATTTGATTGTTGCCGAATTTAGCCGCAGTTTCTACCGCGGTTTTGGTACATTGATTTAAATTAAAACAGATGTATTATTGACAAAAATTCTTTAATGTCGTTGAGAAACACTGCGTGAGGTAAAACCGAAAACCGAAACCGGTTTACAAATATTGCATGTTAAAAAACTCTAATTGTAAGATATTCAATTTAAAGCTTATGTGAGAAATCGGATTACTGCATATTTGAATGCCAATATTCTATTCACACGATGACGGCGACAACATTCATTAAATGGTAGCGCTTTTACCAACTTAGAGCTTTTAAAGTTCCTCAAAAACACCCGTTTAATAAATGTTCACTTTATTTACAAGAATCCAGACTTGAAAGTTTGGTCTGACAATAACAGCGGCTTAAAACATATCTGAAATACTCGTAAATCTGCTTTATACAATTTCAACAAAATGGAAGACACAGTCTTATCATAATGCAATAAAATACATTTTGATAACACTTTCCTATGGGATAGATTAAAAACTGGAGCCAATTTAGAAAAACTTCTAGAGGAAGGATCACCATAATAGAACTTCTCAAAACTCGACATCAATTGCCATTTTCTATTTCAATGACAATGTTAATGTCATAAAGAACTTATTGCCATGAACTAAACCACCACCAAGATTTGCTAGATTTTGTTTCGATTCCTTTGTACGATTGTTCACGATTTGGCTGGCAGGCAGAAAAAGCACGGCTTTGTTTTGATATTTCTGAAAAGTAAGCTTTGTTCAGTATCCGATACGGTATAAAAAAACAAAATTCCCTACAACCTATGAATGAGACTGCTGCTCACTGGATATGACCTACTGCTTAACGAAGTTGTCGAACATTAGTTTGAGAAGTCTTTACTAAATTTGTCGATTTATCGACTACTCCAAGTGTTTATCAGGCACATAGAGGAGTCCGTGATAATAATTAAGTCATGGCCGGAGCAATGTAGACTTCAGAAATGGGGAGTCGGAAAACACCATTCGTGATCGCCTTTGTAATTTAAGAAAATGTTCGACTGCAAAATGTACTCGAATAATTTTAATAGACTATTTTATTCAATCGGAATGGTAACGTGACAAATTTTAATTAGGCTAATTTTTGATGTCGACAAGGTCTTGTCTTTCAGTTGGTGAAAAAAGTTGTTTCAAAATCTCGAGAAAAATTCTAAAATGCTGTCTCGCGTTCAATCGACAAAATAAAAAAAAAAAATATATATATATATATACCTAGTCCTGCCATATGTTCTGTTACAAATATAAAACGCGATAAAAAAAAAACAATATTCATATTGTTAACCAATATATAATATTGGTTATCAAAAAAAAAAATGTATTCACTCGAAATGGTCGCCTTTTGCTTTAACACAAGCTTTCAAACGGTGTGGCCATTGGGCTATAGCCGCACGTACGATTTCCATGGAGATCGAGGACGCTGCTTTGGTTAATGCTGTTTTAAGGCTTCCCAAATTTCTGTGGGGAGTCTTGCAAGCCATATTCTCCAATTCTGACCACAAAGCATAATCCAGTGGATTGAGATCTGGACTCCCTGATGGCCAATCTTCTGCTGCTATAAAGCCAGGAATATTGACTCTGAGCCACTCCTGCGTGGTTTTAGCTCTGTGCGCAGGAGCAAAGTCCTGTTGGAAGATCCATCTACGTCCATTGAAAGGGTTATTGGTCAAACCCTTCACAACACCCTCTAACACATCTTTTTGGTAAACCTTTGCACCAGTTTTTACGCCCTTTTCACAGAAATGGAGGGATGTGACACCATGGTGGGAGACCCCCCACCAAACCATTACGGAAAAGGGATGATGGCCACGTTGAACAACTTTTTTCGCTTCCTTAGATGAAGTGACATAAATCTTGTCATTTTGTTTGTTGAAAACTTCTTCCACGGTAAAAATTTTCTCATCCGTAAAAAGAATGTTTTCATGGCCATTGTCCGCGTGCCACTGCAAAAGTCGCTTGCATCTTTCCAGCCTAATTTTTTTTAGCTGAGGAGTTAGAAGATGCTGCGTGGACCGACGATAGGTTTTCATATGCAGACCATCCCGAATCAGCCTAGACATGGATCTGGTTGATATATCCAATTCTTTGGACATGATTTTCTGCTTTCTAAGGGGATTTCTCCGAATTCTTTCACGCACTGCCTTTACTACCGCACTCGTACGGACAACGCGCGGGCGACCAGTTTTTGGCTTGTCTTCTACTCCAGACAATTCGCCGAAGCGAGCAATAGCACGATAAACGAACATTCTTGATATTCCGATTGGTTTTAGCAACTCGAAAATTTGGCCAGCACTCTTTCCGCACTTATGCAACGCTATTACGCCGACTTGATTCTCTTTAACGCCCCACTCCATGTTAATAGATTGCAAACTGAAACCAAACTGACTAGTATTCTTCACTAATCAGTGCCTGTGTTCTGAAAAAAAGTTAACGGTTCTATTCCCGCAAGAAGTTTTGAACGATAAGCGCTGGAAATTGTGTAACAGAACATATGGCAGGACTATGTATACATATGCCTCCAGAGGCTTACGTTATATGATGACTTCACCGTTTCATCGAAAAATGTTTGTTTTTTTTTGTGGAAATTTTTTCTCCCGGACGAATGATATTCATTTAATGCCAATTTTATTTCTACGGTACAGTATTCGACAAATAGAGGAAAATTGAGTTTTTAAAAAGTTATTTTAATAATATGACATCGAAGGCATTTGAATACGAATATTCGTCAGTATTTGTAACGTCAGTTTTGCAATTTCCTAGTACTTTCAAAATTCAAGAGTACTGTGTTGAAGAATACATGGTTTCAGACATGTTATTATTGGTTAGACCTGATATGGGGTGTATTCATGCGAGACGTGTAGAATTGTACCAGTTGTATTTACCCAGAAGGCCGTAGTGTTTCTTTCACCCTGGCTTTGCCAATCGCCCAATTATTCCATATATATAAATTTCGATCCACAGATCAAGATTTCAAGTAGGATCGTAAAACATGACTTACTGTCACGAATCAATATTTCATTATTGATGACAAAATTTGACGACAGGGGCAATTTTAAAAATTTATTTGGATGTATTTGATAGCTATTTTACATTACCATCGTTAGTACCATGAAGAGTGAAAGAGTACCTTATTTGACGCTTTTTGATCGTCCTTCCACTATGCTCTTGTATGTTCACGTTAACTCTGATGTTTCTTTCTTTCATGTGGAAATATTTATTTCAATATACGAGTATCTGTCCCGTTACTAATTTCATATAAATTGTTTGCATCGCAATTGTTTACTCCGACAGGGAGTGTAATTTTACAACGAAAAAACCCATTCCAAAGAAATATTTTTCAACACAAAGTTCACGATGAAACCTGTTTTTAATGAGTTCATGAAGCAGATTAATTACAAATTTAGCTGGAAGAAATCACATGCATAATGAAGGAACTTTTGTAGTACAAAAACTTTAAGAAACTAACACCGGGTCAGTAATATTGTAAAAAACACTATTCAGGAGAATGATCTTAGTAGGGGCCATTGTTGCGAATTGGTCACTTCCGTAATGCTGTAGAATTAGAACTATTGTTGTGGCCACGCCTGTAGGTGACAATAACAAAACAACGTAAAATAACGTAAAGATACTGCAAACACGAAGTATGCTGGTACTCTTATAAGAAACAATTTGTGGCGGGTTTAAGTTTTTCACAATACAAAAATCGCTCTTGATAAAATCATTTTTAACTTTTTTGTGAGTTTGGTTGCTGTTACCTGCTTGTTCATGGTGTGGCTGCATGCTGTTTCTGCTGTTCTTGTCATTGCTGATATTCCACTATCGATCGCTATGATCTTGTTGTTATTTTCGTTGTTGTTGCAATTCAGAGTGAATGTATCGTATCATTTTCCAACCAATCATTGTTATTTCTCAACTTTGGCCTTATCACGATTCCAGTGCTCATCACCGCTATCGTCAACATTTTAGTTTCTTTCATCGATTATTTTTTTAGTTTTCTAAAGAACAATTCCATCGAGAGAGGTGGAGTGGGGGATTCAATGCAAAGACAATAAACTTTACCATTCCTGACTGGATGGATGGCTGGCTGGCTGGTCTTGTACACATATTTACATTGGTAAATTTATGATGGTATCTCATTACCTCATTGCCTTGATCTTTCCTTGAAACGAAACGAAATGAAGCCCCGAAGATGGCGATCGAAATAAATTTACTAGAAATGTTGAAAATTTTCACAAGAAATTCTAAGAATAAATACATCGATGTGAATGTCGAAATATCTCAAATAAACACTAAATATTCTTAACGCTACATCGAAAGAAAATTCATAATTTTCAGAAATCGAATACGATTAACCCAACGCAAGCATGGTCGTACCAAGATTAGTACAACGAGATTGCCCCGACTCATATGGCGGCTGTTAAAAGTGACACTTTTGTACAGCATCACAACATGAAGTCAATACAAATGTGATTTCTTGGAAAATATAATCCAATTTGTTGGACCCCCATGAAGCTTTGTCTGTGAAACTTCAAATTAGTTGTTCATTAGCAACATTTTGTGCAAGTTCTAGAAAAGATTACTAATTGCTATACAACACTCCCTTCAAACTTGGAGTCAGATAAGGCACAGATGTAACAAATTTGTATGCCAAAGTTTCAAGTTGACTGATCATTGGCTAAATCCAACAACGAATATCGTTTATTCTCTCCAAATGTTATCAGTTTGTCAACGATCATTACGCTAGATGGCTTAAGGTAAAGTCTGACAAAAAGGAATATTTCAAACTTGTTCCATCTTTTACTAATGTCAAATATCACAAAATATCCAAGTGGTCTTTAACAAATATCGCGCCGTTTTCGTTGTTACAACCAGAGAGCGGTACTTCTTAAGAGATAATTTATCATTTTCGCATAATTTTACAAAAATGGTAGTAAATGTCCATTAGAACAACATAAACAACTTATAGTAACAAAAATATAAAATATTTCTCCAATTACACCTTAAAACAAAGAGCAATTAAATGATTCCAATGCTACAAAAATTGTCAAAGTTAAATATCGTTCACTTTTAACTAACTCGCACTACCTTCATGTATTAAAATTTAATATGTTTGTTTGTAACTTATACATATTTATATAAACGCAAACACTTAATATACAATTTTTGCCCAATATCGTGGTAGCCATAGTAGAGATTGTTAGGGCGACATTGCCATGATCAATTCCTTACTAAGTGTGAACAAAGTATTGCAGATGTTAATGTAAGGAGTTCAAGAAGAGGTCAATATAGGTACAAAACGCGCGTGGTTAGCTCATCCAAATTCAATTCTAAATTGATTTTAGAGGTATTTGTATGAGAGGTACCTAAAGGAGGAGGCCCAACTTCCTTACAATCACTAGTTGTTTTGAGCGAAGCAACATATTATAACACGACAGGCCAAATTTTAGATGAATGGAGCTTGTCAATTCCGCACTATTTCAAAAATTGATATATTATGAGGTTATTTTTTTTTTAGTTTTAAGTCGGGTGTTGCCAGATCTAATGTTATGAGTCCGTCTATTTACAGTGCCAAGTTAGACAGTGGAAAAAAAATTCTAGTGCACACCGGTTTAGGGGATTCGTACAGTCGCTTCAAAACTTGTAACAAAAAATATTTTAGGATTAAAGTGACTTGTATAGGGGTAGCTAAGGGAGTGTCACAAATTATCGTGATACTTGCAGTTTTCCTAACATCAGTTGCAAATTTAAGGTAATAAAGTTTATTTTGTATAGTCAATCAAATTGTAAGTGAGGCACCACAACGGGAGAATCCAATTCCCCCATTTAGAATGATACTGCTAGCACAATTCAATTGGGATCTGTATTGTTACGCTTTTAACGCTTTTTTCTCTTTTTTTAATAAAAATGCTGTTTTAAGAATTTCTACAGCGTTTTTTGATCGTTTTTAACAGTTATGTTATGTTATTCGCCTTGTCAAAAATGTTGTTGCCATAAAAATACAACACTACAAATCAAATGCATTTCAATCTCAATAACTAATTAATCTCGAAACATATGATACTTTCACAATATAGAATTTGACCTTCAATCAGAATATAAGATAAAATTTAATCATTGTTAATTAATAAAGTAATGGATTTAACAACGTGGTTTTACTAGAACTTTGATACACGCGGATTCCACGTAAAGGAATACAGGACAACCTCGAAAAATTTAAACGGAAATAAATTTTCTTTGTATATACAAATATACGAGGTGTGTTCAAAAAATATAGTGAATTTTCAAATTTCGAGGGCTACGTACATTCGACTTTTGATTATTATTAGTACACTCGTCTCGAAGATATGTTGACGGTCATATCCAATAGCATGTTTAGTTTGTTTGTGAGAGGAATAAATAAGACAAGTGTTGTTTTCTGCCATCGAGAAAATGGATCCAAGAAGTTACATCAAAATTTGTGTAAAAAATGGAATTAAGCGCTGAAAAACACTTAAAATGTTGACAGTGGCATACGGTGAGAGTACTCTGAGTCAAAAAAATGTTTACAAGTGGTACAAGTTTTTTACAGAAGGCCGGGATGATGTGAGTGACGACGATCGCTCTGGACGCCCCAGCACATCAACAACCGATGAAAATGTTGAGAAAGTGAAGAAAATTGTTATGGAGAATCGAGTCAAATCGCAATTAGAGAAGTTAATGAGGATGTTGGTATATCGGTTGGCTCATGCCATGCAATCTTTTCGGAAATTTTGGGCATGAAGCGTGTGGCAGCGAAGTTCGTTCCAAAATTAATGAATTTTGACCAAAAACAACGCCGCATGAGCATCGTTTAGGAATTGTTGAATGACGTCAACGGTGATCCAGATTTGCTTAAAAAGGTCATAACTGGTGACGAATAATGGGTATACGAGTACGGTTATGACATCGAAACCAAAGCCCAATCGTCCCAATGGAAGAGTCCAGGAGAGAGACCAAAAAAAAAAAAACACGCCAAGTTCGATCAAATGTCAAGGTTTTGTTCACTGTTTTCTTCGATTACTATGGCGTAGTGCATCAGGAGTTTTTACCACAGGGTCGCACGGTAAATAAGGAGTATTACCTTGAAGTTATACGCCGTTTGCATAAAGCAATACGAAAAAAAGTCCGGAATTGTGGAAAAAAAATTCATGGTTTTTGTATTATGATAATGCACCTGCTCACTCATCGTTGTTTGTGAAAATTATTTGACCAAAACCAACACCGTTGTCATGAGAGAGCTGAACGACATAGCAAAAAGTGCATATCAGAACTGTTTCGAGGATAGGAAAAAACGCTGACACAAGTGTATTATATCCGAGGGGGACTACTTTGAAGGAGATAAAATAGAAAATGGTAAAATGGTAAATAAATAAATATCTTTTGAGCAAAATGAAAATTCACCCTGTTTTTTTAACACACCTCGTAAACACATGAAACCACAGAAAGAAATTTTTAACTTTAATTGAAGTTTCAGTTATAAAAAAATGTTAAAACATATAAAGTGGTGAATTTTTTCTCTCAATTTTGATGTTTATTGACAAGCGATAAATTTTAAATGTCATAAATGAACTGGTTAATTTTGACAACGAATTGGATATGGGAACCCAATCGTAGCTATTGAAATTAGTTTTGCGTCACCCCAAATGCATCAATTGTCCAATTCTAAAAACGATTCATGATTTACAGACAATAAATGAGCACATTTCACATAACGTGGATGTTTTTATGCGCAAGACGGAATGAAAATCTTGGCGTTTAATAGACGTCTCGTGCTTCAAGTCATATTTTTCATAACAAACTTGCATGGCCGACTTATTATTTGCTGTTACTAAATATGTATTTGGGCACTATAACAAATAATATTTATTGGCTATAACTTTATGTACAATTTGTTAACACAAACGAGTGGAAATAGCGAAAACTTTTGCAGGTTTATTTAAGTTTGGCGTAAATGATGTTCCAAAAATGGTACTTTCCTATATATGATATATCAAATTATTTCCCAGTAAAAAATCATATTTTTTAAATATTTTCCAACAAACACACCTAAATTATCTATTGACCTAGCAATTAACGAATAAATTATACATTTGTTGAAAAACATTGAAAACCACTACTCAAAACCTGAATCAGATTCTTACATTGTCTAATTTTTTCTACTGGGCGATTCCAATAACGTTGTAGCAACTGATTGCCGGGTGATTTGATGTATCAAAGACTTCTTCTTGACATTAATTCAATACATAATTTATGTTGAGAAGCCCGTCTTTCCAATAAAAATTGCTATTTTCATAGCATTTTCCATAACCACCATAACAATAGAGTCATTTGCTTAAAAATGTTATTTGTTGGCGTAATTATTGCCGTTGCTTTTAGTTAACGAATAAAAAGTAAATTTTTTGGCCTCCAGCATGAAATAGGGCATGCTTGGGTAGACAACAACTTTTACAACTATCACCACTATGTATACTACATTATGTCTCAAGTGATTATTTATTTCTGTCAAATACAAACGGAACCACAAAATTAAAATGTTTTCATAAATTAGGTGCGCAATAAGTTTTTTTAATGCAACTTTATTATGAAAACGTATTTACAAATGATTCATTGAAACTGTTGACCATCGCTAGCTAGTACTTTTTCCCATCTTTTCGGCAAAGGTCGAATCCCGTCACGGTAAAACTGTTCATCTTTTGAGGCTGTCCACGAATCTAGCAATTCCTTGATGTCGTCATATGAGACCGTGTGCCATCGAACGGAACAAATGATAATCGGACGGCGCAATATCTGAAGAATAAGGCGAAGAAGAAGACTTCCCATTTCAACGTTTCCACCATCACTTTTTCGTGACTCTCCGCGTTTTGTGGACAATCCTCGAGCAGAGCTCGGCTGAATCGCTTTAATTGAAGTCGATACCGATCCCCAGTTTCGCTTTTTTTCGCGATCTGGTCCCATAACCCTCGCAACGTGTATATTCGACCGAGGCGACGACGCACTGTGTCGCGAGGGTGGCCAAAAATGATTAACGTCAATGTTAGAATTAGAACGTTTTTTTTTTAATGTTTTTGTAACACTCTGGTTAGATCATACCTAAAATATCTTTTAAAACTTTTTCTAAATTTTAAAGTTACAGTGGTTCAAAGTTAAGGTTTGTGTACAGCATACGAAATTTATGGAAAAGCTCCAAATTTAAGGTTCATTTATAATACTAAAAATTTAATTATTTGAATGTAACGGCTACCAAAATGCATAACAGGGTGTAAGTGGTGCCTTTAGTTATAATTACAACACTGTTTTTGTGTACAAATATTGATCATATGTCAGATCCCGTTAGAAAAAGATAGTAGTGAGACATTGTCAAGATTTTTCAGCAACAGCGAACTTTCGTAGAGAATTTAAAAGAAAGTAGAGATAACACTTTTCCCATTTTTTGGTATTTTGTAGCTACAAGTATGTATTTTAATATATTTAAAATTCAGCTGCTCGATTTTGCACGAATTTCTTTTATAATTGTTTTTCAGTGTCAACCTCATTGCGGATTCGCACTATTTTTCAATTCTGGCTACAGATAAAGCAAAACAGACCATGCGATGTTATGCATCATGTTAAAGATTTTGTCGAAAAGCATTTTAAACGAGTATTATTAGAAAGTGAACAACAGAAAATAAAGTTTACTCTATTTAAATTCTCTAACAATTGGTCTAAATATCATCGCATTAGAGACAGATTTACAACTGAGTTGAGTGACTGGCTAGGTAGCGAACTATTTTGTGAAATCATTTGTAATGTAAGTATCCGTGTAAAGTTTTGGTATTGCAAGAAAACTTAATTATTTTATACTATATTAGGAAGCAAGTACAAGTCGTAAAGGCCGACGAATGTTTCTTATGAGGAGGGTTCAATGCGAACAAAAAGGAGGCGAGTGGAGGAACTTGTCGCTTCTACTTCATCTGAAGCTCTTAAAAAAGCCGCAGAAATGTTAACAGGTTCAAATACTAATGAAAAAACTTCTGTTGAAAGTGCCCTAGCATTATACATTGATATGGATTTATCTATGAGGCAGTACAATATGATGAGGAAAGTAGTAAATTTTATTCACAAAGATTGCTTTCCATCATACTATATGATTGCAGATGCTAAAGATGACATTCAATTAATGCCTGAAAGATGCATTCAGAATGCCTGATGACATTAAATTAACAGAATCTTCTGCAGAGGTGCCCTTACAGAAGATTTTGGATAAAACCGTAAGAAGCATTTTAGATGTTAATGATATTGATACCAACAATGATGTAGTCCTGGAATGCAAGTGGGGATTTGATGGCAGTAGTGGGCATAGCGTATACAAACAAAAATTTCAAGATGAGGAAGCTAGTGATGCATTTATGTTTGTAACTTCCTTCGTTCCTTTACGCTTGTTGGATTGGGCAGATGACCAAATAGTTTGGGAAAATGATAGGCATTCATCTTGGAGGTTATGTAGACCACTTACAATTATTTTTACAAAAGAGAATCCAAGGTGTAATACAATCAGTAAGGGATAGCATAAATACAGAAATTGAAGGTCTAGATACATATAATTACATCTCAAAATACAAAAATCTTAACGTTCACTATAAAATGCAGTTGACAATGATAGATGGTGCAGTTTTAAATGTATTAAGTGGAAACAGTAGTAGTTCAACTTGTGCTTTATGTGGAGCTAAGCCATCTGAAATGAACAGCTTATCGATTTTCGAAAGGCCTGTGAATGAGCAGTGCTATCAGTACGGATTGTCGACATTACATGCATGGATCAAATGTTTTGAATGCATTTTGCATATTTCTTACAAACAGCCTATAAAGAAATGGAAAGTGGTAGGAAAAGAAGATAAAGATCAGGTTGCTGAGCAAAAGAGAAGTATTCAAGCAAAATTTAAGTCTGAAGTGGGTCTTATAGTTGATAAGGTTAAGACGGGGTATGGCACAACGAATGATGGCAATACTGCAAGGCGCTTCTTTTCCAATGTCGAACTTTCAGCTCAGATTACTAATGTAGATGTAAGGTTAATAAAATATTTTTCAATTATTTTAAGAACACTTTCAAGTGGTTATTATATACATACATCAAATTTTGAAAAGCTTTTAAAAGATACAGCACTTTTATATTTCAAATTATATCCTTAGTATTATATGCCTTCAACTGTGCATAAAATTCTAGTTCATGGTATAGATTTTATTAAATATTCCACTATTCCCATTGGAATGTTATCAGAAGAAGCAATAGAGACAAGTCATAAAATTATAAGAAATGCAAGATTGAAACATACGAGAAAAATAAGTAGGATTGCCTCCATGGGAGACCTAATAAATTATCTTATTCTGCAGTCAGAGCCATCAATTTCGATGCATAGTCAGAAAATACTTTTAAGGAAAAGTGATATAAATGATCTGAAAGAGTATTTAGTTACAAAAGAAATATTTCAGAGCTTAAAAACAGCGAATCTGGTAGAATCTAAAAGTGATGACAGTGATAGTTGTTAATATATTTTGATTGCCTGTAATACCTACTATATGTATTTTATGTATGTATGTATATTGAATATGTTATGTTAAATAAATAAAATTCATGTTTTTAAATTTCTTTTCACTGAATTAATCATTTTTGTAAAATTTTGCTCTTATATGATCACAATTTACAAACTAAAATAATTTTTTAATTTATGTTGTTTGTATGGGAGGGGGGCTTTTACGATTTTTTTTAAAACTGGCAATATGCTACAATATAACTAAATATATTTACATGCAAAATTTCAATCTTATCGGATCGGAACAGATAAAAATAGGAAACTTATTGAAAAAGTTAAAAAAATGTGAAAGAGGTATTGACAATTTTCGTGGACAAATTGCATCTTTTTCGTATCAAGGATATAAGGGTGGTGGGCGTGTCCTTTGAGATAATTTCATAAAATTTATCAAAGTTATCCGGAATATATCAGAGATCAATCGAGCTAAGTTATTTTCAATTCCAGAAATAACTTTGGAAAAAATAAGGTTTTTTCATTACAGGATATATGGGAGGTGGGCGTGTCCTTGGACCGATTTTCTCTAAACTTGTTTTTTTTTTCTTTTCTACTTATAAAAGCAATGTGTACTAATTTTCATTCTTTTCTGAAAACTCCTTCTATTTTTGGCCACCGTTTATATGAAAACACGACACTGTGCGACGTAGAAGCATGACCGGGCAGCCCCATGACTTTCTTTTCTCTGAATTGCTGTAATAAATCCATTTTTCATCACCCGTTACAATACGATGAAGAAACCCCTTCCTATTTTGTCGCTGAAACATTTGTCCACAGGCGAAAAAACAGTCAACGTCCCTTGGCTTCAACTCATAAGGAATCCAAGCTTCTTGCTTTTGAATCGTTCCCAAAGCATACAATCGCTTGGAAATGTCTTGGCGGGTAACTCCAAATACTGAAGTAAGCTTTACCCGTGTTTGGCACGGATCCCCATCAAGCAATGCAATCAATTCAGTGTCTTTGAAGGTTTTTCGCCTTCCTTCACGCGAACGATCGTCAGCATCAAAATCATCGTCTTTAAAGCGACGGAACCAATCTCGACACGTTATTTCACTTAAAGCAGCATCTCCCTGAACGTTTTGAAGATCTCGGTGAGCTTCAGCTACCGTTTTCTTCGATTGAAAGGAAGAAATCAATACTTCCCGCATATGACGATTATTTGGCACAAAATCATACATATTCACACAACCAAAAGAATATGACGTCAAAAGAAAATCACTATTGTGTTGAGGCGGTATGTTTATCATATGCCTACGCTTTGCTCATGACGTTTAGGTTATGGCAAAATCGATTTGCACTTACAGGTGGCGCCATCTATTAGCAAACAGCGAAAACTTATTTGCGCATCTAATACTATGGTGGAAGTCATCGACATTTTAAACAGCGTTCTATTTTATTTCCTTTGAAGTTAAATATCAGGAGAATTATCCATTTCTCTCGGTGAGCAATTTTCATTCCACAATGGATTCGACTTATCAATTCAATCAACAGAATTAGCACAGTTGGTAATTCTTTGGGTCCCATAAGTCTTCACAAGTTACATTATACTTTAGTTGTAAGTATTTGGAACCGCTTCTACTCAGCGTAATGTCGTCGTCGGCTAAAGAATTGAAAGCCTGGTTTATTTTAAAAATACATTCTATTTTTGTCTGACTATCATAATTCAACCTAAAATTTGTCACATGAATTGTGTCATTCAACTCCTTGCAAGTTGACCGAGTTTCAAGCGGCCCATTGGTGCTTGTATACTAGTCGACTAACTGTAGAATTATAAAAACACAAATAGTTTAGTTTGGTGTTTAAGAAGCTCTTTTAACCAAAATATCACCCCAAAACATTTACTGTCTATTCAAATTGCATTTGGGCAAGAAGTCGAGCAAACAAGCAGACAGACAGGCGGACATGCAGCCAGACTCACTCACAGGTTGTGGCAAATTGGCAGTTTCCGTTTTGATATTTCACAGGATGTGGTCTTTAAAACATTCACACTCACTCACACACACGTAAACATACATACGTACAAACACAACCTCATTTTTTAAAGGTGCATTATGAGGAGCATCGAGTACCAAGTCACCAACTGCCCTTGAACACCTCATAAACATGCAACATGAAACCAACAAAAAGTGACGCAGTACATTCACTGCCAACTCTTGCCACTGCCTCTGCTACTGCCATTGCTGCAGTTGTTGCTGATCTCAGAGTGGAGTGGGGTAAGAGTCAGAGAGAAGCAAAGCAAAAAATATATCGAAACTCAGGGAAGAGAGAAAAAATATTTCGGTCTTCTTCTAGCCGGGTTCAAAAAATTCTGTTGCTCCTGCTGGTTCCATTGTTAACCCGGGTGCTAGTACTGGTGCTGACTGTTGTCGGTGCGCCAACACACAGTTTAGTTCAGCCAGACTGACTGACATTCCTGTCTGGCCTGCAGCCAATGTAATGAATGCGATAATATACAGTCAACTTTGACACTTGCCAAGAACAATTTTAGACTTTTTGCAGCTTTTGTTTTTGCATTCCGGTATTTTGCTACTAATGCAGCTTCTGGTGTTGCTGATCCTGATGTTACTGATGCTGCTGCTGTTTCTGTTATTGTTTTTGGTGCCGTTCAGTGCTGCTGATGGCGCAGTTAAACAAATATTTTGGGTGGCAACAACGTCACATCTGAGATTATAAGAATTTACATGAAGATGCCCCAATAAATATTTATAAACAATATGAATGCTATTAGACTTCAGCTAGAATCTGCAGTTATGTGTGAACGTATTGCTGGTTTCGTTACGAAATGTCTTCTTCGAAATAGGCCATATTTTTGTATTTAATGCCATCACCTTAATTAAGTAAGTTAAGTACTGCAGTCAAACTCCTTATAATCGGCATAGTAATGTCTATACAAACTGCAGATAACCAATAACGCAGACGCATCATATTGTGATTTCTTCCGGAACAGTAATCGGCTGTAAATATGTTTATGTACTTGCAGTCGACGTTAATGTCGCTAACACAGGAGTATTTCAAACTTGAAGCCACGAATATTGTTGAATATTTGCAGAATATTTTGTTGATTCGATTTGTAACTTTTGTGTTTGCATAACTTGTGAGTCTTAGTTTCGGATGGCAGAACAATTATAAACGATGCCGTCGAACCAAACCGATATCGAAATGTCAGTGAATGCATGCCGATGATTGGAATCTAAATGCGTTATGTCCTGTATTCAAAAAAACCGATCCAAGTGTACATCAACTATAGCGATATCAGTCCTTCACCCAACGTTTGCCGGGTCCGATCTAGTGCAACATGTTCTAGTTGTGCTGGTTGGATTTTGTCGCTACAATTTATATATAGTAAACCTGCGACTAAGAAAATATTCACACTACGCCAAATCCTGGAAGAGAACCAGGAAAAAGAGGTCGACACCTACTTCCTTGTCGTCGGATATGCAACTGTCTACGACAGCGCGATACGACAACAATTGAATGATGCCGTGGATGAGTTTGGTATTTTAGAGGAGTTTATATTTCTTGTAGAAGGATTTCAGATTGGCTGAAAACTTAGTGGGCCTGTGGTACCTGTTCAACGTACTTTTGGCTATGATTATAAGGAAAACTGCAATAAACCCGACTGTTACCAATTTTAATAAATTCCATATGTTAATAGCTTACAGATTAGAGATGTAACTGCAGTCTTCTTAAAAAAGGTATGTTGGGCGGCAAACGGAGACAAAACCAATTTATTTGTTTCTATGAACGTAGGGTCTACTTGTTTGGGATGCTATGCGGACATTTTCAACTATAATTTTATGTGACGGTGGAATTCATTTTAATCGACTCTACCGTGAATAAAATTAACGATACATATTTGCCTTGAATTTAAAGAAGGACATCGCTTGCAAACGGAAATTACTACGGACTTATAAAGCAGTTTAGTTCCAAAGAAAGAATGGTTATGCAGCTATACCGGACATTAGCCGTACATGGAACAGAATCCTCAGTTATGACACAAACGAATGAATTAATTGTGGGAGTAGAGAGGGAAATACTTCGAAAAATATATGAAAACATCGCCGTTAATGAAGAGTATCGCTGTCGTATAATTTGCGGAAACAATGAAAACATAGCGAAATTGTTGCATAACCTAAAGTTGTCTGCAATTGGATCGACGGGCGAGCAAAAGAGGGCGAACATAACTTCATTTGAAGTACCAGTCATTTGAAACATTGACAAAACTTGGTGTGGAAATTTGAAGTAGGAGTGCAGAAGTTTCGGAGTTTCTGAAATTACTTTATACGTGCGACGCAAAAGTAGATAAAAATTTCTACATTAATTATTATCTAGAAGAAGAAGAAGAACTGTCGATAACTATCTGCATATCTGTATATTTATGTACTGTTGTTTGTAAAGCGCAGTTTGAAAATGTAGCTTGGTTACAAGAAAGTTCAGTAAATGGTCTTTGCGTGGACGATTTAAATTTCAACTAAATTATTTTCATGTGGCTTTCGCTCAAATATTGCTCTCAAGTTTATTCCAAGCAGGAGCTAATGTAGTTATTTTGCTGAAGCTGAAGAGATGGGCTCAGATAAGCTAGTATGAGCTTCATTTTAGCTTTATTCACCGGGTAGGTGGGTCTGGTAGATGAAAATATTGATGAGTACTAAATTATCTGGCTATGTGATGATGTGCATGATCTTCACCACAAGGGGCGTGGTGAACCACTTGATCCTTATCAAATATTGTTAACTCACTAATGCCTACTGCTTAGGAATGAACAGTATTTGTGAAATCCTCCAACTTATACTTTAATCAAAAATATTACTGTAACTCCTTTTGAATGTTTTGTGAAAACTTGTAAGGCTGAAAAACAAAACTTAAACTCGATGTGAGTTTATCACTTTCGTCAAAATCAACTTAAAAATTCGAATTAGAACTCGCATTGCCACCCTAATATTTCCCCACTGACAATGTCTACTTTCTTCCTATTTAATCAATCGTAAATCGAAAATAAATCTCTATGTATTCTATCTACATTCAATTAGAGGATAAAAGTTGCGGAAAAATTTCACATTTCTTTGGTTCGTTTTTAGCGGAGTCGATTCAGACAGCTCAAATGAAATGAAAGTTGTTGGTTCTTCAAATTTATTATTGGACTTTTTATTTGTTTTGATTCATTGGACACAAACAAATGAATGAATGATCATCCTATAAAATGCAAGGAAGATGAATATTATGGAAGTGATAGTCCCCGGCTAATCACTTCGATGCCACAATAACCGAAACTACTAAAATACATTCAGGCATAGAGACCTTCGTTGAATCATCTCTAGGAGGGTGATGCTTATATGAGTCTACACTTGATCCCATTGACAAGTGCGATTCCTTGGAATTCAATGCTGTAATAACAACAAAACAACTGGAAACAGCAACAGCAATAAACAACATAATAGTGGACCAACATAAAAATGGAAATTCAAACAATAGAATCCACACAAAAAGAAAACATCTATTGCATTTGGTCATAACCATTCACATCCAAATTCGCATCAGACTGGCCTCGCCCAACCACTGCTTGAACGTATAATTCAATCATCATATTAGCCAGTTGTTGGTTTCATGTATTCGTTTCCTTCGAAACAATATAAAATTTGTAATAAAAAGTTCCCTTTCTCATGACCAAACCAAATGGAAATTGTTTTTGATTGTTATTTCACATAGACGAATTTTCATATTAAGGTCAGAGCGAGAGCAATAACACAGACATTTCGTTTGGCCGTATTATTTTCTGAAAAAATAACTGAATAACTGCCAAAATGCGTTAAAACTTTTATTTTCATAAGCGAATGAGTATATTCAAAAATACTCACGGTCATTTACGATACAACTATATAATACGTATGAAGAACATGTTATCACGACTCCCATTTAACACGCAAGAATATTTTGTTATACGGAATTAAATTTTCAAAATTGTTTTACATCAGTTCTGAACAGATGCATGAAATACAATTTCTTTTTATCAGTGAACAAATTAAGTTATTCGTACATGCGCCAATTAGAAGACTAGTGATCTAAGTCAACAGGAAAGTTCGGATATGCCACAATTTCCTACTGTGTAGGTCATTTCTGTTACTTCCAACAGCTAATTCTACGTACACATAAAAAGTGTCTGTTAGTGTCTTTTATTTGTGCCCATCAACGAATTTCTTATTAATATAAGGTGATTTTTTAAGATGGCGTCCAAACGTCATCTGTCAAAGTGTACACTTTGTACAGTATACTCTACCATTTCATCATGTAATGACGAATGACCTACCACAAAGTTTAATTTTTGGTGAATGGGCCTTACAAAAGCTCAATTAAAATCCACTGTTCTACCGGAAAATTGTGTTCAGCGATGAGGCTCATTTCTTGCTGAACGGATACGTAAACAAGCAAACCTGTCGCATCTGGAGTGATGAACAGCCACATGCCATACATGAATTACCGATGTATCCCGAAAAAACGACATTCTGGTGTTGTTTGTGGGCTGGTGGCACCATCGGTCTATTTTTCTTTAAAGACGACCGTGGAAGAAGCATTACCGTCAACGGCGAACGATATCGAGCAATGATACGCGATTTTTCTTTGCCCCAATTGGCTAGGTTGAACTTGGTTGACATGTGGTTTCATCAGGACGGTGCAACATGCTAAAATGCTACACTGTGAGTTCACCCCCAAGATCTTGCGATTTAACGTCTCTTGATTATTTCTTGTGTCTTATTGTCTTGTGTCTTATGTCAAATCGTTAGTCTATGTGGACAAGCCGAACACTATTGAAGTCTTACAGGATAACAAAACACGCGTGGAATACAGGCCGAAATGACCGAAAAAGTGACAAAAAATTGGACCTTCCGAATGGACATTTTGAGACGGAGCCGCGGTCAACATTTACATGAAATTATCTTTAAAAATTAAATGACAAAGACCAATTTATCGATTCCAATAAAATTTTTAATGTATGATGCAAATTTGAGTGTTTTATTCGATTTTTAAAAAAGCTACGATTAAAAAATCTCCCTTTATGTATGTGACATATATATGTATATATTGACATTAAGAAGAGCGGAGAATTTAACGACACGCCCAGTTCATTTAAATACATTCAAGTAGATCAATATCAAATCTATAAAAAATCGCAATGTCTTTTTTCCCTCTGGTTGTGGTCAGCACGTGAACTGCTGCGTGAGGATCGCAAGCACATCTTGCTAAATTCACATATGCACATTCTCTCAAAAAGCACTGGGAAATCGTCAATAATCCATAAAATATTTAGTATTCATTCAAATTTACTGCAAACAAATCATCCAATCATCAAATCATTACTTTAACTCGTTTGTGCGTTTTATCGACTGAATCGGGTGCGTCGAAGTGGTAATTTGAATTTTAGAAAGAGAAAAAAGTTTGCTAACATTGTTTCGATGACAAGTTTCGATGACATTGTTGAGTTATTGACCAAAAAATCGTTCAAAATAATAGGTTTGTGAGTTGCATTAGCATAACACAAAATCCACGCGTTTACTTTCCAAAAAAATAGTTCTTTTGCGAAGAATTTTTTCTCTCAGATATCACATAGCGCCCAGATATTTTTTGTTTAAAGCCTGGTCTTCTGGTAAGAATTTAGAGTACAACAACAGATAAGAAAACAGTAAACAATTTTTAAACCATTTTGACATAGTTCTTTTTTGGTTTCGGCTCAGTTGGAAGGCACCATTCCGAATCTTTTTCACTGGTTTGCATGTCAAACTCGTAAACCCATGTCTAGTCACAGGTCGCAGGTTGTAGAGCGTTTTATGGATAATAAGACGGAATTCACTCATTCCAGTATGTCTTCAACGATCTTTGCACTATTCAAGCTATTTCCTTCACTTTACCCATGTAAACTTTAGCTGATGATGCTTATGAACAACCAGAACGATGCATTTGTTCCACCATATATCCATCGCCTTTAAATGCACTGTACCACTCATATGTACATGTCGAGTCACTGTAATCTTTTCTGTGACACTTTCAGCGACTCAGCGCATGAAATTCCATGTGCAATACATAATTTGGGAGAAATTCTTTGGTCGATATTTTTATCCATTGCAAAAATCCTATATAGGTATATATATTAATTTGGGAAAATGAATATAAATCATTTGATGTCAAAAACGTAACACACAGAAAAAAAGTATTTAAATCGACAAAGGCTTTTCAAGTCGATGCGCTATGTTCATCAGCCTTTATGAAACTTTTTAAAACCTGACACAGCCTAATATATTCTTACATCATAGCCGGAGATTGTAAATAGGCTATGTCGATCCGCTCCTCCCGGTACCTCCCATCAAAATTGGATGATTTTCCGGAATTCATTTTTTCCGCTGTAATTCCTAATCCGAAAAATGCAGCAGAGTACGTTTTTCTCCATTGCACTATTTTAAGACGTTTGGCGAAGTTCCTAGAAATCTACCGATTGGCTACAACCCTTCTGGCCCATCTATTTCATATATTTTTAAAATCATGCACTGTTATTTCTAATCGAAAGGCTACAGTAATCTAAGTTCTTTATCAATGTAAAGGGTGTCCCAACAAGAACGCAAGATTTAAATTTGGCGCCATCCAAAGTGTCATTATTTGACATTTGAACAATTGTTATTGTTTGCTAGTAGAAGGTACGAGGTTAGTAAAAATGGAGCGCTACACGAATGAACAACGCATTCTCATTGAGAAATTACCTATAATTCTCTGTATGCCCTGAGAAAAATTGACCAAGTAACCGTGCACAGTCTGATACGTGCCATACAAATTACTGATTAACCCATATATTCCCAGCTTCATGTCTTTCTATTAAATAGTTGGACTGAATTCAGTCAGATGGTCATTCAGGCGCTTCCCACAATTCTTCATCAACGTAAAAAGGTGTTCGGTTAAGGTATATGTAAATAAGTTCACCTAACTGAAATCCCTATACTGGTTACTGTACATTATTTCTTAACTCTTAAATTGATTATTATCCATTAGTATCATACAAGGGATACGGCTACATAATATGGAATATCCAAACTGCGGATTTTGCAATTTGTCTACATTTCTTACTGTTTAAAATGTTTGAAAATTAGCTGAAATACCCAAAAAGCTACCTCGTTGTTGATCTTTTTAAAACTCTGGTGCATCAACAGTTTATTTTAAAAATAAATTGTGCGTTTTAGTGCAACAAAATTTTACACTGTCACGGACGGAGAATTTTAGATATCCAAAAACGAATTATATATAATACTATATGGCTTAAGCCACTATCATTGTATTGTAACTACGAATAGCACATATTTGTTTGCATTCATATCATGAATATGGAACTTGTAATTCGTATTTTATTCAATGCTAGTGCTTATTGGTAATACGGGTTAGTGTCACATTAAACTGATACATAAACTGATCTCATTGAAACAGAAGCTTGAAGCAGATAACCAATGCAAAATATGGAAAAACTACGATGAAAATTTTGGCCTGTAGAAGCGGTACAACTGAGCTGGACGACTTATTTGCATAACTGCTATTTGTAGACCCTACCGATGATGTTATTACATTTTGCTAAAATAATATGAGAGTTGCAATATCTATACTTAAGAAACAATAGATTTCCGCCAGTGATCTGATAATGATCATGCGCTTTACATAAATACGATTTGAATGAACGAACGCCAGCTAATTATTGAGATCTCAGTGTTGCATAACAATCGGATGTGACAGTTGTCATCTGAACTGTAAGGGTTTGTCAAGTTTTCGCAAATTACAATAACCAACATTAAATATTCGGAGAGATAAACAAGAATCTCGCACGATCCTTCGATATCAAAAGGGGCGTTACATTATGATATACCCTATCATATGATGTTTTCATCACAATTACGGAGATAGTAATGGAAAAAGCTCGAGTATTATAAATACGAATACGAATACCTGTGCTAGAAGCCCTCATATCCTGATTGGGCAAAAATCGGACGATTTTCAGAAAAAGTAATATGTGATTGAGGACAAAACCAAGTTCTCCTTTTCAACGAATAAAAGATCTATGACAAAGAGTGTACATAGAAACTCCATTTACGAATTTGTAAGACGCACTCGTTAGTCTCGACTTCATATAATATTCGTCAAATTTCCGTTTCATTTGCACTTGCATACCATCAATATGTCTGGCGTTATGCACACGCAAGGTAGATAATTAAATAGTCCTACTCTTCTGTCTACAATTAGTCACATCACCATTTTCAGTCGTTCATATAGAAAACTATCGAAGATTTCTCCAGCTAAAGCGTTTTAATCCATTCCTACAAATTGGTCAAGCGAAAACCATTAATGCAATTTGACGCCTTAACAAAGTCGACGTCTTCATGTATTTTATACAACTGACGATTTATACGACGTTTTCCTAAAACATTCTGAAAACACCGAGAGAAGACTTTGTGCTACAAATCTCACTTAGTCCGAATTAGCGCGTGTTTCCAAAGCAATATTTACGGTATAATGTTATAAATGATAGTATTCGTTCAATTCAATTAAAAATGTGATGATCATGTTAATTTTCTACTATAATTTTGTATTTAAAAACTTCAGTATATCGTGAAACCATTTCAAATTTTAAGAAAATTATATTGTTGTTCGATGCGGAATAACTTTTAGCGCGAATATTAGCAACGAATCTGTCCGGGAAGGCTTTCTATACTGCACAAACATGGTTTGATGATATTTTGTCCCATTCTCCTGGGAGATAAATTTTTAAGGCATTGACCGTCTAATAGTTTTGGCTTATGCTTTGGCCTCCAGAATGGACCATTTGGAAAAACTCATTTGGTTTGTGTCCGGCGAATATGGTGACCATTGTTGTGAACAAATGAGGATAGGAACCTTTTCTTGTAAAAAACGTGTCAAGGCCTTTTGGCCTTTTGTTTCTACCGAATGGTATACTCGCTCAAGGTAAAACCGGGATATAAATTTAGTGGCGTCAAAATCGCGGTTAACAGCTAAACAACGCGTAAAAATAGTTAAAACTTACCACAAAAAAAACTTACCACAAACATGGACGCTTTTCGTGCATTACGGGGTGATTATGTTTGTTTGATACTGTGCAAGGAATTGGCAAGATTATAAAGAAATATTGAAGGATCTGGAAACGTTACAGATGTGGTCAGGGCTGTGTATCATCGCAATGTTAGTGTTAGTGAAATTGTGGCGGATAATCCGAATTTCAATTCAGAACACTATGACCACTTGGTAATTGACTTTTTTATTGCATGAAAAGTTCGCAGAAAGCGTAATTGCACGTCTTTGCCACCAAGATCATGCGATTTGACGCCGTTAGACTTTTTTTATGGGGCTACGTCAAAGACTGCTACGTCAAAGACCAGCATTCGTCAAGTTATCGCAGAGTAACCACCCGAAATGTGCAAAAAAGTGGTCGAAAAATACTTCAAAAGGATCCACTGCTGCAAACAATCCAAGGGCGGTCATTTAAATGATATTGTATTTCGTACATAATAAAGAGGTTCTAGCATTATAATAAAATAATAGTTTCATCGAAATCATAGCTTTATGTGTGTTTTATTTTTATTTTTTGTTTTTACTTTTGAAACCGAAAAATGAATAACGCTTTAAAGCATATTTTAAAATCTTTTCACAGTTTATTGATTTGTCTTTACGCCTTGTTCAACGAAACAAGTTTAGAGCGTCCTGTGGCAATTGCCGCAGCTCAAACCATCCCTGTCGCAGACGCTTGCTTCCGTAGAGCAATTCGCTAGTCTGAATTGTCTTTTGATTTGCGCTCTAAACATACACGATCGTTTTGCTTGCTTATATATTGCTGAACCGTAAATATTTTTTCGTCAAAAAAACCAAATGTCGTAGCTCAATAACAATCGCTGGTTGCAATTTTCCACCCAAGTACAAAGCAATAATAACATTTGAATATTATTTCGATACTTTTTTAACTGCGACATAAAACGATATGCTATCATTATTTCGAGAGAAAAGTACTCCAAAACAGGTACGGACCCTTCGTCGTTAATGAAGAGTGTACGCTTCGTTTGAACCATGAGCTGTACCAGCTGTATTCCGACACCGACGTGGCCAAGTGCATCAAAATTAGAGATTGCGTCATACTGTGCGGATGGACCCAAACGCAGCAAATTTTTTGCAAAGTACTCGATGGTCGATATACCAGGCTTTCGAAACACCGCCAAAACTAGGTGTGTCGAATTGGAGAAGAAGCACAAAATACCTAAATGTATGAAATTGTTTACTATGTAAGACAAAAATCCCGACATTTTGATTAGCCTAGGGCCTAGGCTATATAAGTGTGAAGTAATATACATTATTATTTAAGAGTTATTTTCATCATTTCTTGAGCAGGTGGTAAGATTGGACTGCAAAAATGCAACTACATTGCTAACCCAAACCTTGTTATCTACTAAGTTGCAAGCGACGTATTGCAATATTGCATAACTGACATACTTATTCGGCAAAAATTTTGCATACCTAAGTGAATACCAGTCACCGTCATCGCTCCCTAATCTGATCTAATAATGAAACCACATCACAGTAACATGATTGGATGTAAAGGAAACATTCTCTTATTTATTGGTTAAATTTTCAACGAATCATGTATCTGTCTTTATTTTCGTCGATTTATTGATTGATTTAAATGTTTTTAAACATTTTTAATTACATCCCTCCTTGGAAAATTGGACACACTGTTTATTTTTTTCCTTCTCATTATAAATCCGATGAAATCGAACATTACAAATCAAAATGGTAAACAAACAAATGTCAGCGCGTCCACAGAAAATCTACATTTAATGGAAAGATTTTAGTAAATTAATCTAAATATAAACTACGAATACCAGAGAATTTAAATTCACACAATCGGTGTGGAGTCTACAACAGAAAGTAATTTAAAGGGTGTCGAAATATTTACTCATCTTTAATGTTTCATCAACTGTAATTGTTCACTCGCATGATCTCCATTCGATTCATGCAGCAGCAGTTCATAAACTGGCCCCTCGATGTGAGTGAGTTTGGTTAAAGCAAAAAATTGTATATCGGTATTTGGAACAGACTATTATATACTTATTCTCTAGTAATCCGCAACCTATAGATGTAATTCAGTCAGTGGAAACCGTAATAAGTAGTTATGCTATTGAAGAATTGCTTACCCTGAAGTCAAAATTGCGCCCCTTTTGATGTTGTGTCTCCAAACTTATTGGTATGCAACCCCTGTTTTATTCGCTTTCGGAACAAACAAAAGAAAGAGAAATTGGTTCAAATTGTTGTCATTTCCAGTTTAAAAACGGACAAATATTTTTATGTCATTGTTTCGTCCACAGCCAATGAATGATTAACTCAAGACCTTTGTGCATCAAAGCAAACAAACAAAATGTTCCAACCCTGATACGGGAACAGTCCAAAACGTCTCGGACGACATAAACATGTCACAAAGAAAGGGAAAAATTCATTAACTCGACATGAAATTAACATTTTCTTTACGCTGCCGTTTGTCTAATGTCTACTTGTATTGTGAATGAATGTTTGCCGTACCGGTAAACGGGTAGAAACAAAGTCGCACAAGCTCTTTAATGCTGTCAAAGTGGCGGAAATGCAATGTGATACCTCACTAATCACCATGTACGAAACTGAACATACAATTAACATTGTAGTGTTTTGAACAAACATAGCACAGTGGTTACAATGGCACTTTCAGCGAAAGTCGATGGGAAAATATGAACACGGAGAAAATATACTTGATCAGTTTTACACAACTATATTATCAAATGTTTTCAAGTATTTTATCGCAGATAGACGAAACTTTCATATATATGAAAAAAATATTAGACTGCCTCAAATTTTAAGAACTTTCATAACGATTTACGACAATTGTTGCGTCTACGAACCACCCAGCCAGCCAGTCAACCTACATATGAATTAATGGGATAAGTTTCACTTATTGATTATAAAATCATGAAATCAAAGTCAAATTCTCATCACTTCATAAAAATTGTGAATTTATATATATTTATATGTATATTTATATGATACTAGCCTAGCCGGCGTAGCGTGCAATGTCACCATTACCTTCCTTTTACTCCAACATGTTAATTCTTTTCATTAATTTTTTTATTCTGGAACGGTACAAAACTGTTGAAAATTAGAGAAATGTTTCACAAAAATTACTTATAACTCCTTAATATTTAGTAATTTATCATTCGTTTCATCAATATGATAGAGTTTGTCATTAAACCGGTGAAAAGCTGTAAAAATTCTGTAATTCTGTATGGAAATTTTCATTAAAATGTACAAAATATTATTCATCAATGTATTGAAGTTCATCACAAATACGGATGAATTATGAAAAAGTTAATTTTTCTATTTGAAAAATTGCAACCTCGTACATTGAACTAAATATGTTTCTAGATAAAACGCAAATATATCCTCGCCTGGGGGTCAACCGCAGATATCATTTTGTGCGATAAAATGTGTAATGCATTGAATCTTACGAGAATATTCGTTTCATGAATTTTTAAGATCGTTAAGTAAAGTAAATTCGTTTGTCAAACAAAGCCTAACGAAATTTTTGATGAATAGTGAAATTGAAAATAGAAAATATGTAAAATATCCACTTTTCTCCCTATAATTTGTTCCTAAACTCTACTTAAGAAGTGTGCTTTAACAAGACAAACAGTTTCTTCCTGTTATCTCCCTTACCAACAGCGAATTTTCATAAAATTGTCAGTTCCCCTTATAATCCGAAAATGATATGACTGACAGATAGTATTTGCATCCAATCCTAATATTTTGTATCGTTTAATACGACTGGTAGTATTGCCACCTCAAACTCTACAACATCTACTGAATCTCTGCACAGAGTACCTTTTCAAAAACTTTACTATAATTTACAATAATGTTTTTTTTTTTTTTTGTATCAACCATAGAATAGCTTTTTATCCTAAAATATTATATTTGTCATAACCCGGACAGAAAAATACGCTGCAAAAAGAGTTGGTGTGTTTTGTAATGCTGAAAAGACATTCGATAAAAGATTTTGCAAACGTTCAAATGGATACTTTGCCAATTTCATTATTATAAGATAGATTTGGCCTTGACTGACTGCATTGCTGCCGAAGTATTGGCCAAGCACAATGTTGCTTGTAAAGTACGTCAAATAAGAGATGGTTTGCAAACGGTTCAAATAAGTCTAAGTTGCGATACAGCTTAGATACAAACGTTATTCACATTCCTGGATGCAATTAATATCGGAGTCATATTTTTGATCCAAGTTCATTCAAATAACATGAAATTATTTGCTGTTATGCGCCTCCGGGAATAGAAGTCTAGTGTTGCAATTGTTAATATAGTTTCCACTGACATTAATTTTGATGCAGAGATGTAAGTGGTGTCAAATCAAATATGCATCAGCCTAAATTCGTACCTGTCTGTGCATATTAAAGTAAATTAACTGAGGAAAAGACTGGTATAGAAATTTCAGTCAGCTGAACTGAAACATTTTCTAAACACAAAATGAATGAAAGAATCGGACATAAAAATGTGTGGTTTTAATTAACTAAATAATTCCTGCGAAAGGTACCAGAAAGAGTTTGGTTATATGCGCAATTTTTTCCAATTTCTCCAAACATTATAATGAACTTAATTAATTGTGATCTACAAATTAGGGCTTCCTTTGAACTGAGTTCGTGAACCGCGTGATGAGTTTCAAATTCAACTGAATTCAGTACATCTACAAGATACGAAGATCTGCTTGTAAGACATGAATCGGTCACTTGTGTGGTGCGCGATTACTTGTCGATTTTTCTCTACAATTATCAGAACTGTAAATTAATGTAACTGAATTCGGGAAGTCTGCCAATTTGTATGGAATGTATTAGAAGGATGTTGACAAAGTTGTACTTTTTCATTCTCACATACAAAGCTTAGTATGTGCCAAATTTGACTGAATTTAGGCCAAATGTAAAATTTTACAACCAGAACGGGCAGGGTTCATTGGTCGATCTCTTCAAAATTACAAAACATTACATTACAAAACGACAATCATTTATGTTACTGCAATCAATGAATTAGTAATTAAATAATAAAATTTGAGCTTCAGAAAGTCATTGTGCTTATATAGGAAGTGCCAAAAGGAGTGGGTCTCCGGTGCGCTCTGACAAAATATTAGACTGCCTCAAATTTTAAGAACTTTCGTAACGAATTACGACAATTGTTGTGTCTACGAACCAGCCAACCAGCCAGTCAAACTAACATCGCTTAATGGACTCAACAAGGCCTGAAACACATTTGGTCAAAAAATACTTTGTATCATATACAGATATATCCTTCCTTCTGGGTGTTACAGTTTTGAAGTATCATTTATAGAGTTACGGGTGAAGGTGTAACTTATACCACAAATAACATTAATTTTCCAATCGCCTTCCACATCCCAGAGTTCACAACCATATAGAAATATCGGCATCGGATAAGTTTTAGATGAAGCACTCTTGTTCTTAACAGTGTCACAATAATACATATGTTTGCCGATGATTTCTCTGCATCGAAAAATTATATCCATTACGCTAAAGTTTCATAAAGAACTCTAAAATTGTTTTTAGTATTACAACATTTAATGGTTTCATTGTTGAATAAAGTTTGTGTCACTTGCACGGTCAATGAAAAATGTTTACCGTTTATGAAGCATTTTGAATTTCTAGTGTAATTTGTAGAATTTATTGTAAGTCTATTGGAAAAGCCCAGCCATAAATTCTATGCAGGCTTTAGATTTCTTACGCATTGTTATTGTCAAAACAGATGTATGGCAAATGTAATTCAAATCTTCCTCAGTATGTCTTTAGTGGCATATATTAATTTTCCACAGGAATTAAACTCCACTAAAGATGCTCTAACTCACCTGAAAACAAGTCTACCTATTTAGGCGCCAGCCGCTCACAGGCACATCCAAATATCCCATACAAAGCAGACCATAAACCATAACCATAACCATAACCATATCATATACCATAATAAACTGTAGTAATAAACTATAAATATACTATAAACTGTAAATACTAGCTAGTAAACATTATAGTACACAAACGAGTATAATAAACACAAAAATCAGTGATCATCATGATATTATTACATAAAATATATAGGATATTCAGGCACTATATATAATAAATCTATCAAGATTTCATCAAACCAATAACATTTATTCTGTGTTAAATTGCAAGCGAAATAATTTGAATAAACTTAATGTCATTGATCTTATGAAAAATAATGACGTATTAATACATTAAAAATGAGAGTTGCAATGCAACTCTGTAATAATGAAAGCTTGATCGAAGGTCTGTTGGCAAAATTAGCAAATATAGAATACATTAAAAAAATCTTTGAAAGGAATGGTAGAATCACAATAGGTTTGTAATTTGAATTTAAAGTTGGTCTAGGTAATATCTTTGATTTTTGTCGATAACGAGTTGTAAGTATTTTATATTACACGTTATTAGCGGTAACAAACATGAAGTACAATTTTAATATAATTTGATAGCATATCCACACATTTTTACCGAATTAGACTTAAGACATCTGCTTGATTCACAACAAGAAAACAAGAACATAAATATGTCATTCCGATTTTATGTAAAAGACTTTAAACATCGGTTTGTTCGGAAAGTTCGTTTGGTTTTTAATAGAAATTTATTTACAAATGTATGCGAGTAGACAAGAAAACAATTATTTTAATTTTTTATATAATCTCCCCTTCTTTTAATAACTTCTTCCCACCTATCTGGGAGCTTTGTAATTCCTCTCTCATAAGACTCGCGTGGTTTTTCTGAAAAAAAAAAACGTTCAATTCGACAGTTCAGGTGACAGTTTCTGACGGGTTCGCAAGGCAGTGCCAGGACGGGCGCTGTCATGATGGAAGATGACGTCTCCCCGATCGATCAGCCTCGGCCGCCTTCATTTTATTTAAATGTGCGATGTACTAGTCCGTATCAATCGTTTGATTTGTTGGGAGAAGCTCAAAAAGACTACTCCTTTTACATCCCACTAAATAGATAGCATTACCTTCCTGGGGTGAAAGCACACTTTACAGGTGGGTTGAGGGTGTTCATTTGGCTTCCCCCATGATCTTTCCCGTGTTACATTGTTGTAGACTATGCATTTATCATCCCCTATGATAAGGTTCTTCGGAAATGGTGTCTTGTTATTTCTTATCCTTAGTTTATCGCAGACGTCAGCGCGGTTCAGGCGGCTGGCCTCGGCGAGAGAGTGAGTTACCCACACATCGAGGTTGCTCACAAATTCCAGCTCTTTTATAACCCCATGAAAGATTTAACTGATTTTTTTATTATTTCAGCTATTTCCCTAACTGTTGCACGGGGATTAACAATAATTAAATCTCTCACCTTCTCGGAAACAATTTCTTTTCGTCGTCTTGTTCTGGGAGTGTCCGTTAAGGAGAAGTCGTCCGTAGAAAATCATTTAAACTATTTCTGGCAAGTTCTTTCATGTGATCCGTTTTCTTCATAAACAGACTTTATTTTTCGGTTGGCTTAGGCATCCGTTTTTCCTTTTCGGAAATATTAATGCCTAAAATGCCCTTTTCGCTAATTTTTCACACTTTTTAAAACGTTATAACTACTCACGACTGGACGAGAACACAAGCAAATAATAGTAGACAATTTAGAGAAGGGGTGCGAGGAAGTTATGATAGTGTTTGAAAGAAATCTATGTCATCAGAAGTGACGTTTGATGAACTAACGAATTAACCTAAAGAACTTTCTGAACAACCCGATGCATGTTGGGTGTTAATGAACGAGTGGCATCGTTGCTTGGCTTATTCGCATATTGACACATCAGCGTTTTTCTTAAAAGGATTAGATTTTGCTGAATTTTCTTCATCATTTGAAACCTAAATACTCTTAAAGGATTAGCAGGAAGTTAAAGTTTTTTTCACAATACACAATGAAACGTATTCAGCTGCATAGTTCCTGGGTTATTATAAACATTTTTAAATTCCGAAAATATTTTTTAATCTTCACTTTTTTGTACCTTTCAACAAATACCCTGTGATGTTTTTATTCTCATACTAATTGTTTAATGTATTTAATTCCTTTTCGTTTATATTCGATATTATATCAATGAGAGTGTTCAAAGACGAAACAAAAATCGCCAACTAGTTTTTCTGTTCAAATGGTTGAGCATGAACGAACAACAAAGGCGCATTCTTAGCGATTTTCCGAAAATGTTAGCACACGTTTTTTATTACAAAATGCTCACTGCTGGCACATTAAATAATAGGTTTTTATAAAAGCTCTAACTACATAGTAACACATTTATAGCGAACACGTTTATGGCGAACTATGCTTTTTATAAACGTTGAAGCATTTATAGCGAACTCGCTATAAACAATGTTTGCTTTAAAACAAACTTTGATTGTAGCGGTCACTGTTTTTGGTCCCGCTGGGCAAGTTAAGGCACAATTTCTTACGATTATAATAAACAGTATAAAATATTTTGAAGGAAATAATTTCATATTGATTCTATCAGTCAAACACCAACAAAATATTAGGCGGGAAAGAAAGTAGAACATCAGGAAAAGGATCCATTATTTGCTACTAGACAATGTAGAGTAACCTAATGATTTCAGATTCAGCCATATTTTATGGTTTGGTCCCATTTTTTTACCACTTTCCATCACTCTATTACGGTGGCAGAACGCTGTTTTACGCTGTTAATTTTTGACCTCATTCTTTCACTGCCTATTCATGCTTCTAATACAGGCTGGTTTTTTAAGATTTAAGTTTTTCAGGTTGGCAGCACTGGTTGGTAATGGCGTCCAAACGTCATCTGTCAAAGGGAAAAGTGTGCAGTATACTCTGCCATTTCATTATGGAAAGACTAACAAACGAGCAACGATTGCAAATCGTTGAAATTTATTATCAAAATTCGTGCTCTGTGACAAATGTGCATCGTTGCACCTGCTAAATCAACAATTCATGCTGTTATCTCCAAATTTCGCACCAAATTTGTTTTGTTGGACATAAAACCATCGACTCGCATGCGTAAAGTGCGTACCGAAGAAAATATTGCAGCCGTAGCGACCAGTGTTAATGACGATCGTGAAATGTCAATTCGTCGCCATTCTCAGCGATTGGGCATGTGTTAGTCAACCACAAGGACATTCTTACACGCCGATTTGGTTTTGAAAGCCTATAAAATTCAACTCACGCAAGAACTGAAGCCGAATGACCTACCACAACGTCTAATTTTTTGTGAATGGGCCTTACAAAAGCTCAATGAAAATCCGCTGTTTTATCGAAAAATTGTGTTCATCGATGCGGCTCATTTCTTGCTAAACGGATACGTAAACAAGCAAAACTGTCGCACCTGGAGTGATGAACAGCCACATGCCATACATGAATTACCGCGCATCCCGAAAAAACGACATTCTGGTGTTGTTTGTGGGCTGGTGCCACCATCGGTCTATTTTTCTTTAAAGACGACCGTGGAAGAAGCGTTACCGTCAACGGCGAACGATATCGAGCAATGATACGCGATTTTTCTTTGCCCCAATTGGCTGGGTTGAACTTGGTTGACATGTGGTCTCATCGGACGGTGCAACATGTCACACTGCTCGTTAAACAATGGATATATTGAGGGATGAATTTAGTGAGCAGCTTATCTCTCTATTTGGCCCCCAAGATCTTGATTTAACGCCTCTTGATTATTTCTTGTGGGGTTATGTCAAGTCGTTAGTTCATGTGGACAAGACGAACACTATTAAAGCCTTACAGGATAACATAACACGCGTTATTCGTGGAATACAAGCCGAAATGGTCGAAAAAGTGACGAAATATTTGATCTTCCGAATGGACATTTTGAAGCGGAGCCGCGGACAACATTTACATGAAATTATCTTTAAAAATTAAATAGCAAAGACCGATTTATCGATTCCAGTAAAAAAAATTTTAATATATGATGCAAACTTGAGTGTTTTATTAGATTAAAAAAAAAAAAAACTACGATTAAAAAATCACCCTTTAGTTCATGTGATATGTCACCACTTTTTCCTAAACTTAATCTAAGAAAACTTTTGATATTTCGTGATTGATGGCAACACACTGCCCATTTTTTATGACGATTGGTCAAATACTTTGATCATTAGAAGGAATTGCTAAAAAGTAAGTATGACATCACCCAGTAGCAGACACTTTATGCCATTAATAAATTGCCATCAGAATGCCCCTTATAGTTCATGAGATACTCTCTTTCAAAATGTCAAGGCGTATGGGCAGTCCAACACCTACTTTTATAATTTTTACATAATATAGCGATAGACAGTTTTTGATTTATAAGTAGTAACGCACTATTACATTTTTGTGACGATTGGCCGATTGTCTTATCCAGCATAAGGGAATTTTAAGAAGGACGGATTTGTATGCAAACATGCAAACATACAAATATACAAACATACAAACATACAAACATTTACATATAAATTGAAAAAAAAAAAACAGTCGATTTCTTTATAACCGTTGTAGACGGGATTTGATTATTATAAACTTCTCGAGGATATAGCTTAAAAGGTAATTTCCTGAAGAAAGTTATTGACGACTCTGTAACCAATCAAAACTTATTACGTTTGATTATCCATTTGCTTTCCACAAAATTTCCTCAAGCGAGCTTACGACGTTTATTTACTAAGTCAGTAATCAAGTGAAGTTAATTGTTATAAAGTAATAATCACCTCTTACATATTGAATTTTTATGACATTGATTTGATTCTATCTTAAAAATCTTTAAAAATAATATGGAGTTTGTTAATACACTGTATTTTTTCCAATCTTCTGCCCCCGTTTGCCCCTCAGAAGTTATAGTTTTCTTGACTCAGCACATCGTATTAAAATCATATTAAGCTACATTACAATTATATGCCTATTCTAAGTATTATTTCTAGGCTATTATTCCATTCCTATTCTCTTCTGCGCTCTCAGTTTTAAAATTGTGAAATTTTTCTGCAATATTTTCGTAGGTCTACCTATATATGGGAGTGATACATTTCTGGCTCATCATACATAAATATAATTTTAAGGCTAGTACGGGTTCAAATATCGTCCATCCGATTGAAACGGCGGATTATTATTTATCTGCCTGTTTTGATTACTGCGTTAGGATTGAAAAACCAGATATTACAATAAATATGAGTTCTGTGTGCGGTACAGGTACTCGTATGCTAGTAAAATAAAATAGTTGACACCATTGAAACCACTGTTCACCTCTGTTTAGTTTCTCATAAAAATTTCAAAATCTTCTGCAATTGTTACGTTTTCTGTTTTTAAATTTATGATGAACAAGAAGGAGCATATTTGGATTTTGTTCATTGTTGTTCTATTTCAATTTCTGTAATTTATGCAAAAACATATGACGGTCCGTATATACGACAGAAACGCGTTCAACATTTTCAGGTAGTCCGTCCGACCAGTGGTGTCCTATTAAATTGTCTCGTTTTCTTGTTTTTCCTTTTTGGAGAAGAACAAACAAAATCGTTTAAAATGCAAATGTATCCTACCGATACGGTAGTTATGGAAAAAACACTTCAAGGGCACGCCGGTGAATGAGGGGTACCTCTGTCTGTCCTACTGTTTGTCATACGACTGTGCGGAGCGCCTTCAATTACGGATGTGTTAATTGTTAACGGTAACTTTGTGCTACTCCAACGCCAGCACTCACACCCATAAATCTTAAATGAGTGGGCCATGGCACGAATAGGTAGTTGTCCAAGCTGTCTGACATTTAAGACAGTTCCAATTGGCTCTATAATCATTATGCCATTGTACGTGTCTTGTCGTCTTAGCCAGGTAGAAGCAAATACGTCCGTCTGTGTTTCCTTATTCAAATCAATTTCAAGGAAAGTTATTTTCCTTTCTAAAAAAAACTAATCCCGTCTGTCTTTGGATGCAAATTAGCCACAAGTGGATGTAGATGCATTTTAAGTGGGGATGTTCAATTTTGTGTTAATTGATTCCAGTTAATTAGAGTTCTTAGAGTAAACAACACATTCGTATTAGAAACTGTTTCACATGAAATTTCATCAGCAACGTGTTAGTTTTCTTGGGAAAATTGTCAGGGTAGGCACTGTAAACTACTAAAAGTCTTGTGTTAATTCTAATTTGTGGCCTAGTTAGGCAAATATTAAGAAATTTCACGATTGATTGAGTTCAAGAAGAGTGTATAAAAATATAAACAGATACAAACAATAAAATGCTTGCATAAATGTTCCCCTTGGGATTGTGATCTACTCTATTTTTATTATAAATTTCAGAACGAAATGTTAAATATTTTTAAGGTATTATCTTACAAAATGAAATTTGGTATTCGATTACTACATTTTTATTATTTATGGGTTTAAATCTGTCTAAAATATTGATGACTGTGTGTTATTTGCAGCGATGACTACCGGGAAGATTCGTAAGTTTTCTAACAATAATTTATGTAACACAAAGGAACAGCACTTTTGGAGTCGCCGCTTAATAATTTTTGAGTAATTCGGGGGGTTGGAGGGGGAATATTTGGTAGCATACAGGGTTGTGCATTTAGTGGTTTCAAAACCGTGGGTCTGGCAAGGCTGCCAGCTGTTAAATACCTGTCATCTGAAGTGTTATTTATTTAGTGGAATGTTTGCATTTACGAATATGGATCGTTTAACAACCGAAGAACGCGTAAAAATAGTTAAAACTTACTACAAAGTGGTGATTCAAACGTGGCCACTTTTCGTGCATTGCGGGGTAATTATGGTCGTCATAATCGACCTACTGTGCAAGGGATTTGCAAGGTTATAAAGAAATTTGATGAGACTGGAAGCGTTACAGATGTGGTGCATCATCGCAATGTACACTCTATCGAAAATATCGTTTCTGTTAGTTAAAGTGTGGCGGATATTCTGAATTTCAATTCAGAGCACTATGATCGTATGATATCCGACTCTTTTGGCCTGCAATTGAAGATCGTTAGGTCGAGTTTCTCTCTCTTAATGTTGAGGTATTACATGAGGTGTACTCACCGGTATCCAGGTGTCCCTTACATTTGATTTATAAAGAAGGAGGCGTGACATGGAATATATTCGAGTATATTTAGCTGTTTTCTTTTTATTTTTTATGAATTCTTAAATTAAATAATATTATAATTAATAAATAAAATCGTCACTATGAAAGGAAGCCACGCAGTCAGAGCCTTCTTCATGATAGAACACAGGAAGAAAAATGGTTGGTGTTATATTCAAGAAGCCTCACAGTTAGAGCCGATTTGGTAAAAATAAAACATTGGTTTCTCTATAACTTCTGTGCGAGGGACTTCAGAAAGTTATAGTTAAGTTAAGTTATAGTTTATTAAAGTTAATAATTGTTTGATTCATTGCTTGCAATCTCAATCATCTATTATAATTCTCACCCAATGACACCAGACTGCGCACATTAAAATCGCCGATAGTATCTGGATTTCGAAACTGTTTCTATCGCAGTTCCAAGCTTTTTTAAATAAATGAGTAGTAGCCATAAATGTCAAATTCTCTTTAAACGTTTAGTGACTGAAGAATTTAATTATATTTATACTACTAGAAAACGGAAATTTAACTAATGATTGAGGGCTAATAGTAAATACTAATATGCAAATTCTTTCGCCCGACGTCATTTTGCGCTAGTTCAAAAGCGTGAAGATGACAGAATACACGTGGTAAGTCACAATGCTCTCAACATTTTAGGCAGCAGAACTAAACTTGCTACATGTCTGGTGCGTGCTAAATTTGTATGGGAGTTATAATTGGGAGCGTGATTATCCGGCAGATTTTTTTAGATTTTACGAAGCATTGTAATGCAATATAGTTGAGAAAATTTAAGTAGTTTTAGTCAACTGATTTGGAGTTGGGTTAAAGAAAAATTAAATTGCGATAAAATGACTTATTTGTGTAGGAAACTTCAGAAGGGTGTGGTAATGCCCTCCGTTATTTTTATTTTATTTATATTTTTATTTTATATTTATTTATTTTTTATTTCATCAAACCCACAACGTGTGCCCAATTTAACTGAATTAAGTGCATACGAGATTAAGAATATATTTATTTAATCTATAATGCATATGGGAGGTAACAGGAGGCGAGCAGTTGCTTGGGCTACCGCAGTCTACCGATTATAAATTGCAGAGGAAAGACTGAATTTCGGAAAATCAGCTAATTTGTTTGGGAAACGTTTGATAATGCTGTTCATTTTCTTCGACAGACCTTTTTTACGTTCTGTCAAGCATTATAAACAAATGCAGTGTACAAAAATTTAAGTTACACCAGACCACGAGTATGGAGTTGCAGGAAAAAACTGAATTTCTAAAATTCGGTCAACATGTATGGGTTGTGACAAGTTTGGTAAAGATATATGACTGCTATCGCGTCTACTGGACAGCCTTTTACTATTTCTGCCGTAGTAAATGATCCCTCCGGGTATCTTCAAGATGCATTATTCAAATAATATTTATGTAGTCTGTACCTAACAAACCAATATCAATGAGAGATGAAATGAATATATTTTTATATATGAACAGTATCAGAAATATATTTCGTGAACGATGTCTCTCTACAACTGGGAAGCAATTTTTTTGAGAAAAGATCCGTTTGGGATTCCTAAATGAAGTTGCGAAATTTTCACTGTAAATTGCTTAAATTGCTTGCTTTAGAAATAAAAAATAAGTGGAGACAGGTAGAACTTCTTATCGGCAACATACGTTATTGAAACCTTTAACCAATTTAACCCGCAAATTTATCCATACACTAATTTTTCTCTATTGCACGCATTTTGTCGCTTTTCAAGTTTCGATAACGATTTTCGTCTCTTCATTCAGATTAATTATTCTCAAGACAAACCAATAGAAGACCTATTTCATTCTTTTAGACCCTACAGGACCTGCTTGATATAAGCAAAATGTTATCGCAAATTCTATTTCTGAACAAATGGATTTTGTAGTATACGAAGGGATACAAGAACAAAAAACAATTGCTCTTGCATCCCACCGTATTTCCAAATATTTTCATTTTATCCTACGTTTTCCAGTAAAGTAAGGAAACATTTTGATCTTGGATTTTGTGTACGTTCTTAGACGGAGATTTGGTGGTGGCTATATAAGATCATCACCAAATCTCTGTCTGAGAATGCACACAGAGGTCCAAGACCAAAAACTTTCCCTACTTTACTCGCAAACACGGGATGGAATGAAAATATTTGGAAATACGATTCGGACTTTAGGTACTAAGTCCCTATAAGATATTACCAAAGAAAATTTCGGTCCAATATTTTGTTACCGAAAAGCCATTGACATCCTAACTTAATCTTGTAAGTCATTTTAAATAGCAAACACAAATGTTCCCTGTGCGTCTAATTCAAAACAGTTCTTAATTTCGATGAAAAATTGATGTTAGTAAATTTTCGAGACATTTTAAATCCCAAACTACAAATATCTTCGGAAACTTAATGACAGCTTTTCTATTGCCGTGAAATATTTTTAAGTAAACATACAAAAAGTGCCAAAATTACAACTTTTCGAAAAATGTCTAAAAAATGTGAGATGCTGGAAAAATTATACGTTTCACATAGAATTATCGAAAAATAATTTTGCAAAATGACAAATTGGTTACCAGTGAGCCCGAATCACTAAAACCAGAGTCAGATGAAGAACGCGATATATTTAGACTTTTCGAAATTTTTTCTTACAGATTGCAAAAAACGGACGTACTGCTTTGGCGGGGAAGTTGAAATTTCGAATGAGAATTTCTTACAATTACTGTTCAGATTTGGATAAAATGGGTCCATTAAGAAAGAACGTGCTCATACAAGAACTGAAAACATTTTTAGAGAAAAGGGACTTTTATGAATATCTTTACTAATTGTTTGTTCAATTAATTATCATATATTATATATTATAATATTACAGTAGTAATTAAAAGTATTAATAATAATGCTACTTCTGGGAAAATAATGGTTACAAGTGCTGAAACATTTTCTTTCTTTTTCTTTACCTTGGAAAGTTATTTGTAGTACATAAATTTTAAGGCATGAATTTTCTAATTTAATGTATTATTACATTAACCAGTTAAACATGTGTCGGTAACCTACTACACTTAATGTACTTTTAAAACTTTAGTTTGCACTGGATAATCCTATGAATTGAAAATGTGAAATGCATCCGAAAATGTTATTCTAAAACTAGATTAGCATACTACATAAATAGTACTGAATGGTTGTCAAGTTGCAAGTACTTGAACCCTATGACAAGCCAATGTTAAAATCATAGGTGTTTCAGTCAAACAGGATCAATTACTGTACCAGTAGTTAAGGTGGTTATTGTGCCGATTAGAATGAAAAATTTTGCCGAGTAAATATACGGAATTGGGTGAGCAAGGTTGTTACTCTAATTTATACATACGAGGGCCCCTAACAAAGAAGACACAAAAAAGTTGGGAAACATTTTCTATATTTTCCAACATATCCTCCTTTTAGTTCAATACACTTTTCCCAGCGATATGCAACCATACCCTGGTTATAGTAAGAACTATCAAACTCTTTACAATAGTCATCAAGTGCAGACTCCACCTCCTCATTGTTGGGAAATCTTTTACCACCGAGCCATTTTTCCAAGTTTCGAAATAGGAATTAGCCCGAGGGAGCTAAATCTGGTGAATAATAATAAATAAATTTGGCCATCGCAATATTTATTGCCATAAAAATATTTTCATTTTAGTTAAGTTATTGATATTTCGTTAATTCTGAAATTTTCATATTACTCTTTATATTAAAAGTGTGTCGGACGAGGCCAAAACGAATGAGATGTACTTCTTTATGAAAGGTTTGTAACAACACCGTATCTTCCATATTAGCTCAATAAAAAAACGCACTTCAATAACGAAGGCATTTTAATATGATACGGTTGGCACTATGTTTTATTTATTATTCTCTTTAGAGGCACATTTTTATCCGAATAATTTTTGTGGTTAGACTTTTATGCTTGATGACGGCATCTGCACAGTTGATTGAGTTCCACAGCTTGATAGATGATGTGCCCGCTCACCATAGAATGTTTTAACGTAGCTAAAACATCCACTTTTCATACATAATATATAGAATTAGCTCGAAGTTTCAATGAAATTTCCATTGAAATATGTTTTGATATTTCTCAATATCCACACCCACGACTAGAGCCATTAAGAATTGTATGAACCTGTTTCTTCCCGAATATACTTATTTCACTTATTTCCTTTTTTGGACGACTATATTATTTAAATTTTTTTGAAATTTCTTAAAGGGACCATTTTTTTAAATAGAATCTAATTTTATAAGGGCAAATTTTTCCGCACTGAATATATTATATTGACCTCAACATTTTTGTATTCTTTAACGTACAATTCTTTCTTAGCCTTGGCAAGGATTATGGCTTTCGGTTGCCAGCAGGGTTAAACAGAGTACTAAGGTGTGTTTTTCTTGCCAACTACAAATCAATATATGAATTTATTTCTACATAACAACTGTATTAAATGTCACGGTTTCAATTTTAAGTGCATCTTTGGCACCATATTTTCGCCCTGTGTTTCCATTGCCAGTAAAAACTGAAGTGTTGGTTGTAAGTCCAACCAGCACAGACTTTGTGCTAGTGAATTATTTTTATCGATTTTATCTTCACCCAGAAGAATGAAGGAATATATCTTTTGAAACGGAGGAAAATGTAACACCCAGAAGCAAGCGTCTAAAGTATCTTTTGATCAAATGTGTTTCATGACTTTTTAAGGCGATTAAGTAATGTCCGTCTGTCTGGCGGGCTGGTGGACACGATCTTTACTAAATTTGTGAAAACTTGGCACAGCCTAATACTCTGCCAGGGGCCCCCATACAAATTGATCGAATTGTCTAAATGCAGTTTTCCCCCTGTAACCCAACATTCGTAGACCGGAGTAACTTGAATTTTTGCCTAATGCATTTATTTATCATACTTGACATAATTTGGAAAAAAAAACCGACCGTGGTTAGTTGGTCCCTTCAGGTACATCCCATACTAAGGAATTTAGTCGAATTTGGTACACGCTGAGCATTTTCCAAAATATCGCCTCACAATGAAAATGGACAGCTTTTCTGGTACATCCCATAGAAACATAATCTTGAATCAAAACGTTAAAGCTGATCAATTCAAATACCAATTTTAAACCAAATTAATTTCCCGCTCATGACTAGCTTTCCATGCTTTCTTTGAAAAAAAAAGAAACAAATATCAAAACTACATTCGTTGCTATTATTTATAACACAATAAATTTGAATAATAAAAATTAAACAGATTTATATTTTATTTTTGGTGAATATGAACCATTAATCTACAACATATGAAGCAGACAAACTTGTAAGAAATGGCTAGTGATCGAAATGGAGGCAAATTTTCCAAAGTGGATGTAACATTTGTATTTTTATATTACTCAAAAAATTGTATTTTATACCTGGATCTCACACTACTTTGGACAAGTAACCGTTTTGTGCACAACGCTTACGTGTTTACACTTATATCAGTTCCGTTAAACCTACAGAATACGTAATTAAACTTTTGCTATTGATTGTTTCGTATATTTATGCCTTCTAAGATGTTTCCATACAACTCACATATGCTCGACCATCAAAAAACCGGAAGACTGTAATTTCCTTTCCTGTCCTTCAAAAGTTTTATACCAGCCTAAAAAGCCAGTGCACTACACTATTCTCGTTATGACACAAATCTTCCGCATTTGTACCCGCTGTATTATACGATAAATGTTGGGAAAATATTTATCTTTCAGTTTCTCTTATCTTATCAAATGAAAGAAGTGGACAGGCGCCATAAGTCCGGCCAATATCCGTTATTCCAAACTGTCGTTTACGATATACTAAATCGATATACTACATCGTCAGATAAAATGATCGATTTTGCTTGTTTTACTAGTCAAAAATTCATATTTTCAATAATTACGCCTAAGACTAGAACGGAGAATGAACGCTTCTATTAAATTACTGTCATATACAGAGATTTTATTTAACGAACCAGTACAGAAATTTCAGTCAGTTGTACTGATTTACATAAATCTTAACCCAACAACCTCTTATCTTGGTGCAAAGGTGAGAGTACTGTAAAAAGGGGCGTGGAAAATTGGTAGATTCCTTTCAAAATATTTTCTGAATTAAAGCATACTAAAAGAAGAAAATCATAAATTCCGGAAGCTCTCTATTTTGAAATTATAGAAGGATAAGTGATTTTTGCTAAATTAGCCAACTTGTATGTGGAGCCTGACAATTAGGTGTCATTTTCATTAGCAATATTAAGTGCCTGATACGTGCCAAATTGTATCAGGTTGAATGACAGATATGGATCTAACAACAAGTTGGTAAAATAATGTAATTTCTATAGGAGTTACCAAAGGAGATGTAGTTATCTGATTAATATTTTTAAAATTTTCAAAGCATTACCATGCAACACAATTTGCCAAATATTTAACTAATTTCAATCTACGAATTAGAAAAAAATTAAATTTCGGTAAATCGATTAATTTGCACCAGAAATTTGCGGATCTCCATTTTTTCTCATTCTTATTATGCCTTTGGCGAAGGAATAACGGGTGTCACTAGAATGGATATGGATAAGGTTACTATACACGACTATCGTTCAACATGATTCCGGGTCCAATCACGCATACGGCCACCTATTATTATTTAAGCGGCAGTCACCTCGTTGTATTTGACAAATACTTCGAGTGGTCGAGTAATCGACAAGTCTAGCAAATACTTCTCAAACCGTGACGATTGGAATCGCCGTCAAATTGTAGGTAAGTGAATTTAAAAATGCGTGTAAGATCACATAATGCTGGAAACTCTGTCATATTTCATTCATAGGATGCAAAGAAATTCGTTTTTGTTTTATTAGAAATATATGAAGACTGGAATCTGTTGGTTAAATTGGTATTTTGTGTGGATGACTTTGTCAATTGTTCTTAAAACTTGCAGAGAAGTGTGAGTCAATACATTGAACAAGAGCATAGGCTACTGTAGCCTATCGATTAAAATTACAAGGAAAAGATATAATTTCGGAAAATCGGTCAATTTGCATGGGAGGTACCAGAGGGGATGTGGAATGGCTGTCCATTTTCTTGTTTCTGCATTGACGTCTTTAGTTGATCGGACTTAAAATATTTGTTTAACAAATTTCCACCGAGCTTAAGCAATGCGACTTCCATCGTATGCCAAGATCGACATAGATTGACTTAAAGCTAGAGGAAGGAATATATAGTTTGTGGGAGTTGTTTTGAATGAAACAACAAAATGAATATAACCTCATTCAATAGCAGAGGGTGTAATATTTTAAAATTTATAACAAAATGTATAAACAAAATTGTTTGCCTTTTTCTCGCGTCAAAAATACAAGCAATATTGTCATCATGTTATATTGATAAAATGATCTCGTATAACAGCAGACCAATTTTTGCTGATTACTTCTTAAAGTTTGAGAAGGCTGCAGTAATATTTCGCGGTTTTATACCAATAATGTCTGTATGATTAATATAGTAGTAGCTGGTACTAGTCGTGTTAATTACCTATACTGTCGCTATCCCCGATATATTTAACAAATAGTAATAATATGAATAATAGTTTTGTAACAAAATCAACTTTAGTAAAAATAAGTAAGGTACTTGGGAATTCATCTCGACCGAGGTCTCACGTGGGTTCACCATATTTCAGCTAAAATCACACAGTTGAAAATTAAAACCACTCAGCTTAACTGGCTCATTGGGCCACACTCCTCGTTAGACTTAGAACTGAAAGTACTTTTATATAAAGCAGTTTTGAAACCAATGTATGGTATCCAGTTATGGGGGTCCGCTTCTGCTTCCAGTATTGAAAAGTTAGAAAGAAGACAGTCAAAAGTTTTAAGAATGATCACATGCGCTCCTTGGTATGTAAAAAATAATAACATCCACAAAGACCTCAACATTCCCATCATCTGAGAAGAGATAAGAAAATCATGCATAAACTACATTGATAAAACTACTGATCATCCCAATCCATATGCGAGAGACCTGCTTTTGTTTGAGGGTCATAAGCGTCTCAAAAGATTGCAAGCTCTAGATTTGGCTATATGAGTGTTTTTCGAACTAAAAGCTGAGTATTGCATTGGCAGTACCAACATTAATATCCTTAGTTCAAGATTTAAATACTTATTGTGAATGTCAAAAAGACAGATTCAATAATAAAACTAATATTATAAAAAAAAAGTAAAAATGTACTGTGTCTGTTTATTAGGATGAAATTATACTCTTGGTATATTTTTTCTTTCTTGCTATCTCGTAAATCATATATGGTTTGGAAATTTAAATTAAATCTACAGAACAAAAATCATGAATTTCGTAAGGTTTGATCCCGGAGATTTCTAGCTTCGAGACCTCTCAAATTTCACGTAGTCTTTTTTTATTATATATTAACGGAATAGTGGAGTTTTTTTGAAATACAACTCTGAGTAGTGTCAAGTATCACATTGAAATAAAAAACAGCTGTCAATATTTTCAAAAGGACATTTCATGAAGAATGTACCAATTTAATCAATTTTATTTGAAATTGCTCGAATAATATCGAATATATCGTAGTAGGCTAAGGTGTTGGTGGAATTTAAGAGTTCTCGAAGGACTAAAAAAGATTTATTTGATAAAAGTGCCTCAAAATAACCTACTTTTAGCTGTTGATTTAAAAACGTTGGCTGTGGACTCAATCCAGAGACGAAATATTTTGTACATCAGAGAAAAAATATTTGTAGTTAGCGATTAACGAAATTTTTTCGCTACGTATCCTAATATACATAAGCAGTATGTAAAACACGTCATTTTGATTATTTCAGATAAAATATATTCCAAATTTGCAAAAAATATTGGGCGCACTTCATTTTTCCATTTAGTTTTCAATGACAACTTGAGAAATTTACAGAAATTAAGCTGATTTACTTCCTTCCATAAAATGACTACGAAATAAAGTCTCATCTAATACTACACAGACTGCAATTTAATTAGTTCCGAGCAGAAAGCGAGAGGAATGAGTGCATCCTTGCACTCAAACTGTCATCGAAAGTCACGTTTCACAAACAGAGAGCAGAGAATGGAAAAAAGAAACCAGTGCGAGGAGTACAAAGCAAATAGAACACAATCCGGACAAAATCAACAAACCACAAATGAAATGAGAAAAATATGAGAAGGACAATGACTTGACAAATGAAATCGCCAGAGGCATATTAAGTTGTTGTACGAATTCGGATACTCTTATTCCCATTTGCGAGCATGTGCACATTCGTACGTATTCATATACCTAGCCGTTGTACGTGAGTATGTATGTGTGGATAGAAATAAGAATATGTCTACACGATTATATGGAATTTCTGACACTGATACTCATATGAGTGAAAGGTACCAAATACATACTCGTATACATGGATGATGACGTACTGCGTTGGTAAGTCATACCAGTTAGGGGTTTCAGTAGATTTTGTTCCAAAGCCTCATGAACCCAAATACCGCATTTATTGTTATTAAAGTTTCAACAACAGAAAACATTTTGAAACGTACGTAAGTAATATTTTTGTTAAATTACCACATCAAAGTTCTTTCATTAATTTGCTACTCAGGTGAATTTTGTGCTCAAAAAACAGGGAACTGAAATAATCCGATAAATCAAATTGAATAAAATTAAATGAAATAAACCAATGTAGGATATTTCGTTATATATGCGTTCGTTAATATTCCAACCATGAAGATTATTTTCATATCCTTTATTACAAGGCACACACATGTTTATTTACTTAAATTAAACAAAGGTATAAGAAAATTATGTTGATAAGCAAAGATAGGAAAAAATTTCCTAGACCATTAACGGGCTGCTGAAAAACACGAATATTCACGTCAAATGTAATAAAAAGTTGCAAATTCCTTGGTCGCGACTCAACAAGCCATTTTGCTACCATTTGAATACCTTAGGAATTATTCCAAGTCAGGGTAATTTAGGAAGCATTTAAGGTGTCAAAAACAGAAAACGAAAAACTGATTAACTAGCTTTTATATTTACCAAAAATGTTAGAATGTTAAAAATGGTCTGCCCGTCTTAATTTCATACGAATCCTTCCAGATTCCGCTGTGATATACGTAGTGTTAAGCGGTCTGTAAATCTTCAATACATTTGTCAAGTCTGAATATATATTTTGAGGAAATTAAAACGAAAATAAAGTTAATTTTTGAAAAATTAGAAAAGTTATTTTTGTCCAGATCTGCTTTCAAACCAGAAGATAAGTATGTCGAAATGAGGAAAAGTAAATTTCTAAATGCAAGGAGACCAAATCTATATTTTGCGAGTGGCTGGCCACGATATTAAAGTTGTTCTGGCAGACTTCAATATCAAAATAGGAAGGGAAGATGCTCCTAATTCAATTGTCTGCATAGCAGCACCTTCGAAGACGGATTCAGGCTGGTTTCTTTATCGCGGGGCGTAGCATGGCAGTAAGTTGAAACAGATTCCTGTACGAAGACATCTTCATAAGGAAACTTGGCTATCTCCTGATTATGAACATACGATGGCAACTACCTCAAAACCCGTACAGTAATGGCTTGTCTAAAGAGAAACATGTCGCATACAGCACTGTCGCAGAACGCTGTGTGGAGAAGAGAAGAGTGGTAAACCGTCCTTTATGGTCCGTCCGGATATGATCAAAAGGTACAGGAGCAAAAGAAAGGAAAGAGCTAAGTTTATAGAATGTGACTTTGGAAATATGATCGTAGAGAGCATTTCTGTAGATTACTACTTCCGAATTGCAGCGCTAGTAAAGGAATCAATCCAATTACCAATAATGCAATATATTCACCAGCACGATGCCAACGAGATCAAAATAGCAGTATCCCAACTTAAGGAAGACAAACCAGTGCTCGCTGATGACCTGTGGTTACGCACAGTGTTCTTTCTATTCAAATATAGCAGAATCAGTTCTTAATCAACCGCTTATATGGAGTTATTTGTAATAGACTGAAGTCTATCTTATCTAATCTGATTGGGCTTTATCAGCGTTGCTTTACTACAAGTCCTTGGGAAGGCCTTTTGGTAGACTATATAGCTGTTTGCCGCTGTTCAACACAACAAAAAGCCATGAAGCCATTACCGGGTTTAGTACTGTTGCGACGCTTTTATGTCTTTGTAAGATGACATTTGAGCCATTTTGTACCAAACGGAGATTTGGATAGAGCAACGGTCTCTCGTTCGCCCTCTTCAAAGATCTTTACGAAAGGGTTATGAGGAAAGCTACATCTTTATATACAGTATATCCTTGAGTACGCTAACGACATAGAGGTCGTTGATAGAAAAATGTAGGTTGTTACTGCAGTCAAAAATATCCTTTTACATATACTTTATTTCAAATACGAAAATCCTATGACTAAAATTTTTCGAATATAAATATTCAGGTCATTGGCAGAATCTATAGATGACTAACCTTGTCTGTTAAGGAGACATAAAATGAGGGTATGTATAGGACAGTCTGCATGACTCAAACTTCTGCATTGGTTATTAACTATACCGTTCCGAAGTTTAACAGCTTCTGCAATTGTGGTAAACTCTTCTTTCTCCTTATCGTTGCATTTGCAATCTTGCACATCAAAGATGGAATTTTTAATTTACATACATTTAATTTACAAAATTTATTATTTTATTAAATACCGCCCATGCTACTAGATCTAACTGGTTGCATCTAAATAAACGCATCGACAATAAGCAAATTACAGATTTAATTTCAATGGGTAAATAATAACGTACTGACAGAAGTCTATAAAAAGACAAACGCTGTTGTAGAACATTTTCACGAGTACAAATCATAAGCAATGCTATGCTGCATTGATGGAACACTAAGGATTGTCTTTAGATTAATTGAACATGACAATCAAATAAATAAATACGATAACATCCCTTCAAAAACAAGGTCCTTTGAAAATTCTTGTTAGCTGGACCTACGTCTGCGTTGGTGGGGTTTGATGCAAGTTTGCAATAATACGCCAATTGAAAATATTTCTTAATATTATCTGGTCCAATAAAAATCAGATTCGTTATTTCTTTAGACAACGATAAAGCTTTTATATCCATCCGCCGCACTTTAAACTTTATAAATTGAAGCGTTACCTAATCAAATCAAGCATTTTCTTACTGACAGTCTTATTTGTGTTGAACTTATAAGAGAGTGATTTGTTTTTAACAATATTATTGTTGGGGTCCTCACGGCTTAGTGCTATCACCACATCTTTTAAATCTCTGGCAAAAATTGTGATCTAGACTGACGACAGATCCTTCATTTATCAACTGCCACGAATGCAAAAAGCACTACATTTCTTTCCAGGCACTTCTTAAAAGAAGTGATAAAAGATAATAAGGGAAAGCACAGAAAATGTTGTTCCTCCTCTACAATTCTTCAAAGAAAATACGTTTCTCAAAATTCCGAAGCAGAAACTAATTAATTCTTTGATAAAATGTATGTTCATTTGAGTGGTTTAATTTAATAATCAGTATTTAATTCTACTTTTGTGTTGATTGCCTTAGGCCCCATAATCATATTTCGAAGAATATGTAAGCATAAACATTTCTATCCTTATAAAATAGTTTTAAATATACCCGTATGTGGGTTTAAAAGCGCTGTATACATATTTGATAGCACACATATGCATTACATTTTAGTAAAATTATACCCATTTTTAAGAAATTTATTGTAGTGAATACAACTTCAAAATTTTTAATTAATATACAACTTATAACTCTTTTTCCATAGGGGTGTGAAAGCATATGTGATTATTTAATATAAGAAAAAATTTAACACATTGAAGTAGTGAAATTATAATCTTTATATATATAATTCTACTGTACGGGCGTTGTCAGTGAACTCCTCCTAAACGGCTGGACCGCTTTGCATAAATTTTTGTATATGCGTCTGGGTGGTGCCCGGGATGGTTTAGATTTACAATTCGGTCCAATTGGACAAAGGGGCGTGGTACCTCCCATACAAACAAAAAATTAAAAATTAATTATTTCTGCTCCTGCTTACGGTATTTGAACAAAATTTGGTGCGTAGGTTTGGTGTACATACCTTAAGTGCTACTGCAAATATGGGCGGGATTGGATAATGGGGCGTGGTACCTCCCATACAAACCATAAATTAAATATCCAATATTTCTGCTCCTGTTTACGGTATTTGAACAAAATTTGGTACATCGGTTTGGTGTACATATCTTAAGTGCTGCTGCAAATATGGGCGGGATTGGACAACGTTTGCCGGGTCGGCTAGTATAATATAATATATTAAGGCGAAATTCATTCCATGGGTTTTTGTGACAATTATGGGCAGTGCCTGCTTGGCTAGTTGGTTTACTGACTGTCCGGCTGGCATTAGCCAGAAGTAACTTTCATTCGATCAATTGGAAATTGGCAAATTTTTCAAAAATTACATACAAAACAGCAAGACATGACAATTTATATTGATTATTTAAATTGCGATATCGGGGCATTTAAACCTTCCCCTATTGGTAGCTCTATACAAATGTCCTCCAATCCTTAAATATTTCGTTTTTATTATAGCCGCTGATTTCACAAATCCGCTGAAACTTCATAAAACATTATAATTGTTTCATAATCAATAACATATGACCGCAACTAAAGGAGTTAACTTTGCTTTTTAGAAAATCTCCCAATATAAAATGACATGTCGGATATAATTCAGGAATGGTCGATTCGATACTTCTAAGAACTATGTTTTGTTTCGCTTAACACAACTAGCGAGTGACATGAAGCTACCAAAACATTTCACTACATAATTTTGTTAAAACAAAAAATAAATTCAATTCAGGTCAGTAACAGCCGAGCTTTTCTCAGTCGGCTACTTTCCATGTGAAGTAGAATAAATTAGAATAAATGTAGGTTTAAATGTTTTGTGTAACATAACTTTAAGGGAAGTTATTTTGCCTACCTCATATTAAAATCGATAATATTTTTGCCATACCTTCTCTCCATCTAAGTATGATAATGTCGTCATCTATGTATGGTAAACAGTACATATAAGCAATTACGTAGTAGTACAATTTTTAGGCGAAGAATAAATACATTTTACAATATATTGAAAGCTATACGAGTACATAAACATTTGAAACGAATTCAGCATCGTAGCATGCATTAGTACTATCAAATGCATTTTTTAATTTCTGTTCAGCATTTTTTTTATTATCATAATTCGAGATTTGTGAAAAATATTTTTCACGGCCAGTGAGCTCGTCACCTTGGTCATGGATTTGTTATCCCAGGACTGTACCCGTATCCAAAACTAATTGCACATATAAGCCGACGTGCTCAAAAAACTCGTACAAAATGTTACTTTTAGTGTAATCATTGCCAATATTTACACAAAATAATTCTTAAAAACGAAATGCAATATTGAATTATAAATTTTAGAAAATAAATAAATACATTTCTTGCACTATCGCAGATTTTATGTTTTTTTCTATTGAGGAAAGTAAAAACGAAATACATAATACGCCATACGCCGGTGTAACAGTAACTGTCAAAGGAGACCTTCTTTCAAAGATATTGAAGGAGTGTTTTTCAATAGCACTTGGTTCCAGCAAAATGGAACAACTGCACACATAGCCAGACCGGTTATGATGGAGCTTCAACGAAAATTCCCAAACAAATTAATGTTCCGAAACTTCACTTTCCGCTGGCCCCCAAGGTCACCTGACCTGACTGCACCTAACTTTGTTTTACGGAGTTATGTCAAGCAAGAGGTACATAAAACTGGGCCAAAGAATTTGACTAAACTGAAGCAGAAAATAATAATTGAGGCGATTCCGAATAAATAATTTTCTGGTCAGGTGTCGCGTATGCGTGAATGAGTATCGAGGGCATTTACGGTCTGTCATCTTCAAAACCAAACAATAAAAAATAAATATAAAATACATTGATTAAAAAAAAGTTACTTGAATTTTTAATTGTGGTGCAATTGATACGCCACCCTGTACATTCTTATAACCTTTATATCGTAAATTAAATATTCACTTACTTAGTTGGTAGCTACAGAAGAAATTTGTATCTTTCATTTCAAGCGCTTTGGTCTTCACCGTTCCTTCTCTAATTCGGCATAACAAGTTTTGATAGTATTTCAAAAGTCTGATCATTTCAATGTCCTCCGCTGCGTCGCCTATTGGCGATAACTTTTGGTGTTGGAGCGTTTGGTTTCTCCTTAAAACATAACCCAGCAAACGTAATCGAAGTATTTTCATGCGGTTGACTACGTCCATTTCGGGGTACAGCTCGTGATTCATACAAAGCCGATATTCTCTTTTAACGATGATGGCTCTACATATTTTTCAGAGTATTTCCCTCTCGGGGACTTTTAGAACTCTTCCGCTTGTATCATAGCTTAACATTCTGCGCCATATAGCGAAACCTACCAGTTCTGAATAGAGGCTGGCATAACTGCGTTATAATAACGTTTCTTATGAAGCCTTCAATAAGCTCTAAAACGCTCAATAACAAAATACCCTTTTAAAGCTGTTTCAGTGTTTGCCTATTTATAAATATAATTTAAATAAAAGTCTAGTTTAGTTTTAGTTTGCCTGTATCCGCTGCTTTCCTTATAATACACACATATTTATAATATATGGCAACTAACGTTAAATAAGTTTTCCTTTTTTCAATAACAAATGGGACAGCCAAGGCGACCAATTGCCATAATTGGAATTAGAGCAAAGCGACTAATCGAAAACTAACAGCGGTTAGGGCAAGTTTACCCCTATGGAATACAGACTAAGTATTCTTTCTAACTTTGTCAAACTTTCCAACAAAAATGCAAAGCCGTTCAAAACTATTAATGCCAACCAATATAGCCGTCATCCTCACGTTGTTGGGATTTATTTTGGGATTTTATTTTCGTATTATTTACTTTTTCATATTTATTTTCGTTCATATCATTTATGCGCTTCTAGTGAAATTCCTCTACGTGGCTTGTATAACAAGTTAACTCAAATATCGGCCATGGGTGAAAAAAAAAACAAAGCCTTTTCTTCTAAAGTTGTTTTTCTCTCTCTGTAAATGAGAAGAAGCCGTTATCCTACAAAGTATCACATATACACACATGTGGATATGCGAAAAATCATACTCACACAATCATGTAAGCTGTGACATCAGCAACAATGAGACCATTGTTTATGACAGTTACATTAAGTTGAAGGACAAACCACATAATAAAACACCCATACGCCCGTGTGATGAGTTAGTGTATGTGGCTGTGTACACGCGTAATTCATAAATATGGAAAAGTACTAATATCTTGGAAAATTGTGCATATTTTATTTACAGTGATCCTGTATTTAAGATTTGGAAATGTCCATATAGGTATAGAAAAAACGGAGGTAAACATTTAAAATATAAAACGAAAAGTTAAACTATCCTGCTTAACTTGCCGCGCATATGTTGTAAAAGCGTTATGACTCCAAGAACAATAAAACCGAACTGAAATTTTACAAACGACCATTGAGTATAGTTGAAATTAGGAATACAAGTCTATTAATCAACCAATTCTGCTCACAACTGAATAGATGTAGGTCCTTAGTAAATTTAAGCGGTACAACCGCACAATAGCAGATGTTCGTAATCGAAATATATAACTAATGCCGGCATTCAGCATTTCACAGGTACAGATCTAGAGATCTAACAACACAAGGCAACATACGTTTTCATAGCAATTTGGCAACTCTGCGCAATGTTATCCAAAATAAGTTACAATTTCTATTAAAAATATTGCAGTGAGCTATTCAAGCACATTGACAACAAATTATATATATCACATTCCTAATGACGACATCATTTATAAAATATAAGAAAATGTTCATAATCTTTTTACCTGTTTATATATATAAATATATAGTTTGGGGTTTTTCCAATAGAATTAAAAAAAATCTATAGTGGTTTCAAAACCGCCGGTATGGCAAGGCTATCAGCTGTTAAACACCTATCATCTGAAGTGTTACTTATTTACGAATATGGATAGTTTAACAACCAAAGAACACGTAAAAATAGTTAACAGATAGCAATCGAACAAAATTTGCTTCAGCGATGAAGCTCATTTCCACTCGGAGGCTACGTCAACAAGCAAAATTGTCGCATATGTGTCTCGGAGAACCCAGAAGTGATTGTGGAAAAGATATTATATCTGGAAAAAGTGGCTGTTTGGCGCACATTATGGTCTGGAAGTCTCATTCGGCGGTATTTTTTCGAAAACTAACTCAAAACTACAACCAGTCCAGAGGCGATCATTTAAATCACATTATATTTCGTACATAATGGCAAAATCCAAGCATTATAATGAAATAAAAGTTTCATTGTTTTCATTCTATTTAACTTTACTTTTAAAACCGAAAAATTGATAACCCTATATTTCGATAAATCGATCTATGGGAGGTATGGGGAGAAGTTAGAACTGCCACCTATTTTCATTCTCAGTACTAACATTATCAAAGGCGTGACGTGTACAAATTTTATAGAGTTCAGGGGAGCTGCTTGAAAGAGATGAGAGATTTACGGCAGATATTGGGTCTGTCGGCCGGCCAGACGGACGGACATCGCTTAATCGACTTTAAAATTCATGAAACATATGATCAAAACACATTTGGTACTTCAAACGCTTCCTTCTAGGTTTTACATTTGTTCAGTATCAAGTGATAAACACCTACACTCCTTCGGGGGAAGATATAATTATTATATCAAAAGAAGCGCACAATTAGCAATGGCGTAACATTTTTTTTAAGAGAAAAATTAAAACTGCATAGCTTTATGAAGATAAGCCAAATATGTAGGCCAACTGATAAGCCACAGATATTTGTATACTAAAAAAATTGAATTTCATGTGGTCTGTACATATTATATATTCCATAATTAAATTCAAAGCAATAGTGGACACCCTAATGTACACCATCTAAACATAACAAATCGTTACATACACGGCAATAACATAACATTTTTTGTGCCGTAGGGTCTGAACTTTACAGACAACCTAGAAATTGAAATATTTATGTTGTGCTGACATGATAAATCAGAATACCATGTCCTGGATTATGGTTGAAAGTTCATTACCCGCTTTAGAATGAAATTACTCTAACTTAATAGCCGTTTTACCCTTTTAAATACCATTCAATATTGGGAAGCGCAAGTTTTGGAATATAATAATAAAACATTTAAAAATTTTAAATAAATATGTTATATGTTTCAAATAAATATGATGATTTCTCTTTCCAGACCCTGATCTTCACACTACACTTAATGAATAGGAGTAAATGAATATTTTAAATGCTCAATCAACTTATAGAATTTACCTACTGCAGTTCGTAATCCGAATTTCAAGTTTCAAGTTTCAATTTCAAGAATCACTTTCATTCAAGTGTCTTTTCAATAAGATGGTGCAACTTATCACAAATTCCCCACGAGCTGTTTTCAAAAAGTTTTAGTGGAGAAAAATAATTTATGACTAAAAAAAAAATTTTAGAGTTCCTCATTTAATAACATTCATCAGACACTCTTTATAATTGTTGGCAACCCTAACCTATCTGCAGTAAAAAAAAGAAAGAAATTATTTTGAGATACTTCTAATGCTTATTCGTTAATTAAAGCAAAGCAAAGATATGAAAAGGAACATTCTAAATTCATACGCATTTTAATAGCAACGAACCAATATACTGTAAAATTTCTATACGCCCCAATGCAGGTTGATAGGTAGTAAGAGTTCCGGCCGTCAAGTTTTTAGGTATAGTCCAATTTTGCGGTCTTTCTCTTAAAAAATAATTCCTTACTTCCATGAACGGAACTACTTTTCACATTTAGCAAGCTATTTAAAAATTCTATTTCTAGATTCACTAACAGGAGTCTAGTTATTTTATAACGATTCCGAACATAAGTTTGAAAGGCTTTTAATAAGTTTGTCAGTTGCTCGACTAATCGAAGTACTTGTCGAGCATATATCAGGTTCGAAACTATGATCACACGAATGTTAGTTTCAGGTACTAACCATTGCGCCACGGATCAGTAACTTGCAAATGTAAACAGGGGCTCATTCCAAAAAAAAAAAAAAAACACTGCATTTGCAGTCTATTTCGATAAAACGAGTCATTCAATTCATTCGCCAAGCAGACGAACGACTATTTATTTTCATCTCTGTAATTCGAATAGATTTTCGCTTGAAGAGTTTCTAGTGAGCAAAACTAATAATTTAGTGTGAACCATTAAGGAGAAACGTTCAAAAAATATGTAATGCCAACATTGTTTTTGAAATCTTTGATACTTAAAGAAAACTCCCATGTGTTTTGATATAATGCCTTTTCTCAATACTTTCGTTTTGTAGAAATATTCCGGCAATTTAACAACATTTTCTTGCTATATAAGAAGCAATTATTTTAAGCAATGCAATCAACTTTCTGATCGGGAATCGAGAAAAAAATAAAACTCTATGGAATATTTCTATTAAACGAATCACTCAATTTGATCGTCAAAAAGATGTAGAAGGATTATTATCAAATTCAATGTCAGGACCCAAGCTTTAGCTTTCATTGCATCTTCGAAAGATGAACGATTATTGCTAGGATTTTTACATTCTTAAATATTGAATTGAATTTATTGAATTTTCAATTGCGTTAGTCTACGTTCGATCGAAATATAAATGCAAATATTTGTGATATCGGTGTTCGAAATAATGCGTAGAATATGTACGTATACAGTCGGAATTGCAGCACACAAGTGGGCGGGAATTGTTAAATCGGATCTGAAACTGATTTGAAATTGTATTATGCGTAACTTTTGGATTCTACACTAATATATCCTTTACTACACGTGGGTGGTCTAATGTATAACAAGAATATTCGATTTTGTTGTCTTTATGTTTTGTAACAAAAGCAAATCTCTTAAATATTCAACAATTAATTATTGAGTACTAAAGAAGGCTGCAGGATTGAAAGCTTAATTAACATACACAATGTTAAATTACACCGTATGCCTTACGAGTCTCCAAACAGTAGGTCGATATATCAACACCACAAAATGCATAACAATTTTTTATACCTGGCAGTGAAGTGTGAAGTTTTATTTCCCATTGAAATTAATTCAAATCAGCAGATTTATATTGTCTAGGTCAGGTCACATTAAAAATATATGTGTTTACGTATATTAACATATTTATTTTTATGTTGCAAATCATAATAGCTCTGTTACATAGGGTGTAAACAAATCTAAATTTGCATATTTTTCTATCTTATTTGAATAATTTGTAAATGGATTTAAGGCAACGTATGGCTACACATACACATATGTATAAATATACGACCCAAAGAAAGAATATATGTATACAAACAAGTCACTATTGCTCCTGGGATTTTAAATGTTTATTATATTTGTGTACAAATAAAGAAAAATACATCCTCCCTCACGCATTTTAGCTTCAGTCATGTTTGTACAATTTTGACATTTGATTATTCACTTCATTTCTACCACAAAGGATGCACCGCCGAATTAAGTAATATGTCACGTCCAAAATAAGAATTTCCTTGTATTTGATTTAGCTTATAACAAGGACTTATATCTTAAATAAACAATATGAATATTCACGTATTTCAGCATGTTCATACAGACTTATCTGACGTCTTATTCGGTGTAAATCACAAATAGTTATCTGGCGTTTTATTTGGTGTAATTCTGATTCACAGAAGCTGTGACGCACGTATATTCATATCAGATATCCGGTTATGTGCTACAAACCATACTTTCGATAAATGCTGCGCCACAATTATAGACAGGTGAAAATTTGGACTGACATTATGTTATAGTCGATGCAGGCTGGTTATTTTATAAACTACGCCACTGCGCCAGAAAACACAAACCCATTAAAAGCATCTATCAATTGATCGTATATTAAGCACCAGGGCTGTAAGCACCAGGGTTCGATAGGTAAATTTCTTTTATAAAAAAAAATTAAAAAAAAAACAAGTTAACTAGCGAAAAGCTTGACAGGCACTATAAGTTCAGCCATATTGCAAGTGAAGCATTTTTCAGATTCATATTCAAAACTATCTAAAACAAATGTGGAAACCGAATCCATTGTTTATCAACCATAAAATAAAATCTATTAAATAGTAATGAAACAGATATTTTTATTCAAGAATTATAAACAAAAATATAGTTTCATGCCGTTCCGTTTCCCAATCCGAATCAGAAATAAACACAAATCAGAATCCAAATCGAACATTTTTGATATTATCGAATAACCGCGCCTACAACTAAAGCGGTCCCTAACAAACATATATAAACTGGTGTTAACCCTTTCCATATCCATCAAATACCGCCCATATTATTTTCAATTAACGAATAGATGGAGAAAATATTGTAAAAATTCCGAAAATATATCGTTTCGTAAAAGTTTAATTTAATCCTTGTTTTATGAACCAATTCGTCCAAATTGTGTCCGATACGGTCTCTTCACACACAATATATTTATCAACTTTTCTACTTTTCGAGAGAAAATTCATATTTACTATTTTTCAATAACCAAACCCATACATCGGACAGTCCCTTACCTGGGATGATTGTTTTTAGTATACGTATATACGTATATGGCATCACCATGTACGGCTTTTCATTATTGAATAAACTGTATAATTATTTAGAACCCTGAAAATACTCATTATTTCAAAGCTGAATTGAGTTATTGCATTGATAAGTCACACAAGATGTCTTCAAAGAAAAGTTAAGTTTGGCGTATCAATTAGGAATTTATTTCTTAAAAGTAATATCATCCAATTGCAAACCCTCGCATTCGCAGCACTCATTTAAGCGAACAATGAAAATTTTGTCTTGTCACGGCTCGACAGGTTGACACAGTTCGTGGCGGATATTTCCTTTAAAATGCGCCAAGAAAATCGGTTAATTGGCGTAAACTTTAGATTTGAAATAACCGCACATAAAAAAGTTCATGGGGCTTAAATTAGAGCTACGCCGAGGCTTCTACTGGAAATAAATTTGCAGGGGAGAATTTCACGAACTCATGACAGAGACGAATTGGACTTGTGTGCCGTTATTCCGTCCTGCTGAAACCATGCTAGCTTTGCTTATAGTCAGGAAAGCTCTGCAGTTCAGGCAACAAGGAGTTGTCCAACGTCTGCACATAATGCTCTGAATTTACTATAACTGCACGTTCCCTTCATCTTCAGAAAAGTAAGGACCGGTATATCCTCGCGGCGCCATATCATAACTTTAGATTAATAAAGGTATTCTAATGTTTACGTTATAACTTCGGTAGCAGCCGTCCTCTTTATTTATGTGCCTATTAAGAGGAAAATGCGATTCATCCAAAAACAGGATGTTGGTAAACGCTTAAAAGTGACCGTCGGACCGTCATGAAGATCGGTTAACGCTCCCTCTGTTTTTTACCCTTCTTGATAGCCTTGGTCGGGCGTTTTTTTTTCTAATGTAGAATCACTCTCTTCAATATTTTAGACTCATTTTCAAGTGAGAGAAATACTTCGCGCATCAATCAAGTGACGAAAACTTCGATTATTGCAGAATCTTGTACGCGTTACCATCTCAGAATGAACGTTTTTGTTGTAAAACTCCCGCACGTACAACGCGGGATTCGCTCCCGGGAAATGCACCCCTCGGATTTGTTGCGTTCATGCAATAAAATAAACAAATACAAACTTTCCTTTGAAACATCCCGAAAACGCTGGATTGAAAATGAAAAGCACAATTTTGTTAAAGTTTAAAGGATTAGTTTGGAAGCGCAAATGTCATTGCGATAATCAACTCAGCGCTATTCAGTATATTTTTGGTAATAAAATTTGTACCAGCGAACTTAAATAGTTGGTTTTGGTTTAAGAAGCGAAAATAGTTTTGTTTTGCCAAGTTTACAATATATAGAATCACGAGTAACCTGAGGATATATTTGAAATTCGTTTTGGCCCATTCAAATTGTTAATTAAATTTTGAATGCCACAGTCTTAGAAATTAGATTCTAACATATATTAATTTCTTGATATTGATCAAGAAATTTAACACATAATAATTTATAACTACCATAATGCGTCTTTTGGAAATCCAAACTTGTGTCACTTCCAAAATACAAATGCAGATATTACAGCAAACATCGTAAAGTCATATTTTATTGGGTTGTAGAATTGTCCATGTTGAGCTTATCCAACTAAATATAAATTAATTATACGAGTATATGAAATCGACATATTGGGCTGCAGGCGTGAAGAAACATTAGTAATTAAATGATACAAGAAAAGAAGCAAAATTACAACATTCAGATTTACTCCGCTTAGCAATTATATGAAGACAACTGATTTCTGCCATATTGATCAATTTATATGTGTACGAATGTGAATATTGCCAGGGAGGGTGTGATTATTCGGTCTATTTTTTCAAACTTTATCAGTAAGATAGAAACTTAAGTAAATTGGTCAATTTGTGCGGGTGGTACTAAGTAGAACGAATGTGGCGTAAACCTCCAAATTCATTCTTTGAATTTAGTTTATCAAATCCATGATGTATGCCAAATTTCACTGAATTCAGTACAACCGCGTTAAAATAATAAAGCGAGGTACCAGAAGGAAGATGAACGATCTGAACGATCTTTCTCCTGTTTCACGGGAAGTTATAAACCAATACAAAAGACAAGAAAACTAAACTGCCTCCATCTGCTATAATAATTAGAAACTAGAAAGGATAGATTGAATTTCTGATAATAGGCTCAAAAGGGGGTGTGACAATTCCAAAACCCTATTTCAGCTGCCGCTGAACGTGTACTAAATTTGATTTGATGGATTATACGCTGATTCTGCAAAGCACTACAAATCAGCGGAATGAACAAAAATTTAAGTTATTGCAATTACAGCGGAAAGATTGAATTTCAGAAAATCGGTCGGCATAGCCCATTTACAATGTCACGACCTCGGAAAATATACGGCTGTATCAAGTTTCTTACAAATTAACAAAAGATACTTGGAACTTGATGCGCTTTCTTCTTCAAATGATGCTTTCATTTCTTCGTGCAAAAGAGTGCAAACCAAATTTGTTTGAGGGTTCCTGAAGGGGAGTGGTAAAACACCTCTGTGTCTCCAGTTATGCTAAATGGTTCAAAATACAACTATTAGTCCAATCGTGGCTGAGAGTACACCAATTCGAAATTATAGGTGAAATAGCATATCCTGTCCGCCAAGTTGTGAGAGGAAACACTAAAAAGAGCGTTGTGGATTGACCCGGTTTTCGTTCATTCTAAATTAAGACTTAGAATGAACGAAAACCTTACAGGGTATAAAGCTTTAGTAGATTTGTACGGAGCAAAGCAATTTGTATTAAAGCAAAAGCTTTAACACAAACATATTTTTGGTTTTCAGGTCAGTTGTATGAGGGTATCAAAAAAACCGATCTAAATTGTCCCAATAACTTAAGTTTTATTAATCGATACGAAATATTTTGTTTTGCCAAATTGAATCTAAACCCGGTGTCCAAATTCCAAGTTAATCGCAGAAAAGTGATTTTTGGCAAATGTATCGTAGGAGATATAGATATAAGAGATATAAATGTATTCGCTTTATTCGTCCAGTCCGCCAAACCGCACGTAGACATACGTAGACATGGCTCCACCGTTTTAGGAAGTCCTGAAACGAACTTCATCTTCCCTCAATGCGTTATACATGTTCCGTATCAAATGATATATAGCCAATCCCCATGGATGGTGATGTAACTGTAAACCAGAATGAAAATTTCAGCCAGGGAAACTGACAAACAGATCCTTTCAACCAAAGCCTTTTTGCGCTGGTGCAAAAAGTTCTGACTTCCAGAAGGGGAAATTGCTCTTTTTTGTAAAATATTGTCGTTTATTTATTAAAATCACAATAAAAATTATGGAGCATTCACTAATTCTTGCTTAATCGTGGCAAGAGGTGCAAATGTCACGGGAGATGTAGTAGAGGGTAGAGGGTTTTGGTTTATAACGATCCTAATCATATTTTTTAAAGACGTACACATTTCCCATTGGAATCACACCCTAAGGACCAAATTCAAAAGGACTAATGAACGCTAATTCATATACAGGGTTTGGTATATTAAGAAAGTCAAAAATGTTTTTCTAAATCACATAAATTATTTATTCTTCTTTCATATGAAAAATAATACATTTTTAAGTATTAAGTCTTTAATTCTTTCCCACTCTTTTTTCTGTGGGCTACTGTGGGAAAGTTTCATTTCATCGGAACAAATTGAGGACAAATATAATGCTCAGAGGCCCGTTTTCAATGTTATGCCTAAGTTGATTAAAATCACTTTATTGATTTTAAGGGATGATATTACATGCATTAAACTCCCTTTACAAACTTTAAAAAAATACGTCTCTTCTGAAACCTCACATACAAATTGACTAAATTCCCAACGTCAATCTTTCCTTTGTAATTTGTAACTAATCTGACTAACCGTATGGCGAAACCGTCAACTTAGCTTCTTCCGATTTCAGTGTTGGAAATCAACAAAAGAAGGTTGACGTTGCCATTTCAGAAGTTTTTCCTCGCTGAAAATGCAGTACTGTCGAGTAAAATTTCAAGGCCGTTAAAAGAAGTTTCACCGCGAAAAGTCAGCATAATATCAGCATTTAAGTTGCGATAACCTAGATTTTTGCTCTTTGTGTTGATTTCATATGAACCTTGCAGATAATTCTCTACTTTAATCCACATATTTCCAAATTCATGTCTTTCATAGCATTACTGCGCCCCTTAATGTACCACAATGTCGATTTAGCAGAAATTAATGGTTGATATGTAACATGTAAGGGGAAATCTCTAATATGTAAAAATTTTGCTTCTTATATTTTATTTTTTTTTTTTTATTTTAAGAATCTAGCGATTTACCACAGTGAATAGTGTGAATTTATTCTAGTCGAACTTACTCTTTTCATTTTTTTACGGGACAATAAACATTTGTATAATCTTCAGCTGCCTGAAAGTATCAAGGCTACAGATCCAGTATTCATAACAAAATAAACTCCGAAATAAATCCTGGCTATGCCCATGGGAAGTGCTCAAAATAACGTGGCTGTACGCTTGAATTCAGTATAATTGAACAAAAGTGTGAACATACGAGTTATATACTGGGTGACGCACAAATCGTGCTACAAACACAAAACAAGGATCAATGGGGACCGTTAATTTAAAGATGTTGAATTAATATTTTTCACCCAGAACCGCATCGAAGACTTATCCGTTTCAACAGCATTTCATTCCAGCAAGATGGAGCCACAGCACACAATACTCCTACGAAAGTTCTCAAACAAATTAATATCCAGAGGCTCCATTTTTCGCTGGCCCCCAAGGTGACCTGAGCTGCACCAGACCTTTTTTATGGGGTTATGCCGAAACGTAACCAAGGAATTTGACTGAATTGAAGCAATAATTGAGGCGATCCCGACTTCAATCCTTCAGATCGCAATGTATAATTGTTTGATCAGGTGCCGCATATGCGTGAATGAGCATGGAGGTCATTTACAGTCTATCGTCTTCAAAACCAATTACTTATATAAAATAGAATTGAATTATTCATACAATAAAAAAATGAATGATATACGTTGATTAAAAAAAAGTTATTAGAATTTTTTTATGGTAGTACAATTGGTGCGCCAACCTGTATTATATTAAATGTGACATTTGTATGGGAGATGCTAGAGGATATAAAGCTTCAGATTGCTAAAGCATATCAATTTAAAATATCTGAAGAAGGGTTGATTTTCGATAAATTTCGGTAAATTTGTATAAGAACGAAAGCAACAGTGCAATTCATTTTCATTTTCAGGTTTAAATTTACCAAACGATTGACGCGCAGTAGTTTTTACTGAATTTAGTGTAATTAGAAAGTACTGGAAGGGCTGTGGCCGACTATGGCGCAATTATTATTACAGGCGACTATCGTTCGAATGATCGCAGGTTCAACCGCGCACCTCGATGTGTCTGAGGAACACTTGGAGCAGTCGAGTAATCGACAAGTCTTGTAAATGCTTCTCAAACTATAGGTCCAGTTGAGTTAGTCTCAAAATACATTTTGTGTAATGTTACTGAATGTAAGAAGCTCTCCCTTAACTCATTCATGAGATGTAAGGACATTTGTTTGTTTACTAGAAGAGCTGGAGTCATGATGCCCGTTTTCATTACTAGAGCTACATTCGAAAAATTAACAAATTTTCCACCACTCTCGCCCTTCACTTCTTTGAAAAGTGCCAAAGTTTTACATTTTCGGAATTTTCTTCTTAAATAGTGTTAATATTGATTTTTTTCTTGAAATTTACTGAAATTTCTTATCTTCGTATACTTGCCATGACATTAGCGCAAATATCCAGTTGCCCCCAATTAAAAATGCATCCAATTAATTTTTTCGGACGTTAAAATGTGGGATTCATTTTATTTATATTCAGTTTTATTACTATTCTCATATGTGTTTAGTTATTTTACAAGGAAGGATACATTTAAAACTTATAATTAATTTATAAATTAAACATACGGAAACATTAACATAAATGAGTCCATAAAATACCTAAAAACAAAAGAAAAGATTATCATACAGATGGTTGTGGTCGTACGATAGAGGGAGCGACAATCAGTCATACAAAGTAACTACACCTGAGTGGGACGAAACGGAAAGAGGAAAACAACGTCCAGCTCTAGTTAACGAGTACGGCAAGAGTAACTCTAAGTTTTCAATGGGAGGGGGAACAAACAAACTCGGAACGAAAAGTTGAGTGTATTTACATTAGCATGGAGTGGGATATCCGTAATTCTGATACGGTTATTTGGCAGTTAATAGTAATTTTTTTGTTTGAATTCGTATATATCGGTAGATGGCAGTTGCATTGAATGGATTGGGACAGGGTTATTTGATGCAATTCAGAAAATAGCAGGATGGAAAGGATGGAGGGATAGTGTTCATGGGTCGTATACTATCTACAAACTACAAAAATAAATTACTTTTGTTTTATCTTCTTCTTGGGATGATCATGATTCTGCTGGTCACGTAGGCCACACATTCGCTTAACATTAAAATTGATATTTACAAAGTACCATCAGGTTGTCGACGATGACATTTACACGTATCGGGTGATTTGTGTGTGAAATTCCGATAAACAGACTTGCAGCTGACTAAAAGAAGGTCTTTCCGTGGGTAGAGATGCCCAACAGTAGGCCATTATTGTGAACCTGTGAACGAGAAGAGCAGACCAATAACAACGTGATTAGGAATGGCTTGAAAAATGATGGACGATTAAGTAGTTTTGGTTAGCTCGGGTGAGAGATAAGGGATAATTCCCCCAATGTCCAATCACAACTTACAATTCATCAGGACAATTGAATGGTTGTGCCAACCGATAGCCATCCTTGAGATAGTGCTCCATTTCATAAGGATCTATTTCAGCATAAGGCATCTTAGCTAGAGTACACATTTCCCACATTAGAACTCCGAAGGACCACACATCGCTGCCCTCGTTGAAGTGTTTCTTTTGTATTGCTTCCAGTGACATCCATTTCATTGGTCGGTTTTCGCCATCACCAAGACAGTGATAATCTCCGGGGAATAAATCACGACTCAGAGAGCTGTCACACAGTTTGACACGCAACTGATCGTCGATACTATAAAGAGAAATGTATACAATTTTGATTGCGAATGAAGTTGTGAGAAAGATGTTTATTAACTTAAACCAAATGGAGTTTATTAAATCAAATTATAATCCTCAAACTCTTAAAAATGTCTTATTTAAAGGTATACAAGATGACCACGAATCGTGCTACAAACACAAAACGTAACAATTTTTTTCTGTGTGTGACTAATCGGCTTATTTTATATTTGGTAAGTTTCTGTTTAGATTTATTAAAATTAAAAGAAAAGACGATTTGGATAGTGCAGCGGTACCATGCTTTGCAGTCCTTCATTTCTGCCCAAAGGGAATTTAGGCGGGAGTTTAGCGGAACTCGCCCCAGTAGATGGACCGTTATGAGTTGGATAAACATGTTTGCCGAAGGTGGAAGAATCGTATTAAGACCATACCATCGAGATACTTATGTTCGCGTTCAAGACACAATCGCCAATTCAAGTAAATCCAAGCGTTTCGACTCAAAACTTAGCAGCGCAAATTGGAGTTTGCAGAGGACATTACAACGGATAATTCATGATGATTTACATATATACTTCAAACTACAAGTAAGTTAAACCCTCTGGATTTGAGAGTGAATCTAATCCAGAAATACTCCATGAGACGGAACTGTATCCAGAACGAGCGCTATGAATTGTTTTCTGGTCAGGTGACGCATATGCGTGAAGGATCATGAAGGTCATTTACGGTCTATCATCTTCAAAACCAATTTGTTACATAAAATAAAATTGAATTTTCAATACAATAAAGTAAATTAAATATATTGAATTGATTGTAGTTGACAAAAATTTCCTTTATTGGTATGTTATTTGGAGGTAAAGTAGAATTTGCTATAATTCAATGGCATTTGAAAAATGCAATTTGACTTTTTACGTTAGTTTTGTCATGATGAAATTTTAAACAATATTAGGGGACACAGTGTATCAGTACTGAAATATATATCTATTAAATATCAGAAGCTTTATAATCCTTACTGCGTATGTGTGAGACAGCATGACAGCCTAACCATTCAAATAATTGACTTCATTTTAGCCTTGTGCTTGGCAGCCCAACATGTCACGTCAATTCTTTGTAAATCCTAGTTATTTCGTTCTGTACACATGGTAAGAAAATATCTTTATTTGTTACGAAAAAATGTCATGTCAGAGTCGGAACTGAACGCCCAATCGCGGAGGCCATACAAATTTAGAATGTTTGTTAAGGTTTCCTAGAAAGTCTTCAGAATATACAAAAAACTCTAAAATACAAATGCATCTTATTTTGAAAATTTAGTGCCTAATAGGCAAAATAATTTTGTTAGCGGCGTTTAGGAGAAATTGTTTAACTATTTTTTGAAACACGTTTCAGCAACGTTAGAGCGAAAATCTCCATTTTCGACATGTGCAGATTATTAGTCTGTCCGTAACAATTCCGGGCTTGTAAAATCAACTGACTGTTGTTGTTGAATGGAAACATACGAAATACGTCGCTTTTATATTTCCAAACCCAATTTGCGAAATTTTACTGCTGGTCAAATATTTCTTGTGTTATTACACTAAAATAGCTTATATGAAAATATTAGTTGTCATGCATAAGCCAATTAATTAATTCCCAAGTCCCAAAATACGGCTTAGTGCCTGCGAATTTTTCATCGTGATCATTTAAGGTTTTATACCAGTACAGTAATTTCATTCTGGTCATCTGACTTACATATACCTTCACCAACATCCTTTTTAGAATGGGGGAAACATGGATATGGGAGTGCTTCTCACTCCATTGGCCGATTGTTTCTAGATCATAAGCATACGCCCAGGTCTCATCTCATCTAATAGTGCTGTTTATAACGTGATGGTAGCTAGAAATTATCCCTTCACAGATTTTAATGCGATGTTTTTTTTTTCGAAAAATTTGAGTGTTTTTTGAAACCAATCGAGATTCAACGCATCAGAGTCCCAATATAAGTTCTAAAATAGAGTTAGCAAATTCATTTGAAATGTCAATATCATCAGTAAAATCTCTAAATGTTAATCGGTTAGCAGTCGTTCAGTACGCCACCACCTTCAACTCGTTCTAGCACTTCTTTGAACTATATCTTGTATGTCTCTTGTAAGCATCCCTTTCCGGCAAAGATACCCATTACCCGAAGATATTTTGCAAACATCCTAAACGTTTTTACCGCAGAAATTCCATTTGGTAAACAACGTTTAGTGCAACTTCTTGGAGCAACAAAATCACACATTGTAAAAATAGCAAAATCACATGTGGCGTCGTATAAAAACTAAGCGTATTTCAAACACTAACCACATTTGTGATATGCAGTTTGTGTCACATGTCTGTCACATTACTACGACGACTACTACTACTACTACTATAGTTTCACAAGTTCATTAACATGTGATATTGTCTCGAGTAATTCAACAACTATAGGTTTAACTTTATTTACTTAACGTAAATAGGATTAGAAGCTTATGACCTATTATTTAATAACTGTTACGAAATTTCACAAGAAAACCGCATAACACAATAGGAAATCGGACTGAAAGAAATGCTATTTTTTCTTTTCGAATTTTACTGATATTTTCAACACTTTAGTACATACAGTATTTTTTCTATAAATATCCTCAAAATAACAAGTTGGTTTAATAAGAATTTATGTTTTGCTATTAGATATTTGAAACGATTGAAATTCTTGGCTAACTTTTACAATTAATCAAATTATCAATTAATCAAATATCAAATTATGTAAAATACCTACTTCACAAAAGAGTATATATAACACTATAAGTATAACTATAAGTATAACACTATTAAGTTACGACCTCTCTAAGTAAGAAATATACCATTAAAATTGTGATATTTCAAATTTCAAATCAAATGCAGCTGCATTGACCGTATTTCTTGATTTCCCAGCAAAATTTTCGATTACAAAGAATCAATTCCATCAAAATTTTCGATTATAAAAAAAAAACACAGTTGCAAAAGACTTTATAACGGTAAAGAACAAGTTCTGCTTTCGATTCTATAATAGGTTATTTTTGTTCCAAAACCTACAGGCAAAAGTAAATCATAGTTATTTAGAATTAGTTTCGTAATGTTTCTAAAATATACGTCATAATTAGGCAATTTCACCCAGTAAAGGGAGTTCTTCTCAAATGGATATACAATTTTATGGACTATTTGTCTTGTCTTCTATACATGTATATGTATATATATTGTCTTCTTATTTGTTTGGACAATTTTTATATGAAACCCACAACACCAACAATATAATTTAACTGGATTCGCTCCTGCCTTTACCACTAGCGGGAATAATACAGAAAAACATTTCGACAGAAACTGTATTCATGGTTGATGTTAGACAAAAACTAAACGTCATGGTATACATTTTTTAAGACATTTTCATTTCTGATTAGTTCTTTTATATTGCACAGAATGTTTTGTACAACCAGTTGGGCTTAATCGGCCGTTACGATAGAAATTGTTCTAGAATATATAACATTCTAAAAAATGTTGCTACGTAGTTTTAATAAATTTAAATTCCAATATCGTTTATACCTTCATCTGAATGTTGAAGGAAAAAAATATAGCACCCAGTTCATCTTTCATACATTTCGAAACGGTTTTTATGCATTTTTAAATCGATTTTAGACCCAATAATTCTTAAAACTTGCAAGATGGCGCGCGGCGATTGTAGATGTCCTTCCTTGTACCTCCCATAAAAATTTACCAATTTATCGAAATTTCGTATTTCCTATGTCATTTATAACTTGTCATGCAGCCGTAAGCTATATTTGAGTATAGTTTATTGCAGTATGACAGACCGATTAAGTATGTCCCTTCTGGTAATTCCCGCACATACAACCTTTTAAGCGCATATTCGCGTAGATTCATATCTTTGATTTAGAAGTACTGAAAATGCAAAATGAAATCTGGAAATTAAAATTAACTGCATTGTCAAGCCCCTATCCCGAAATTCAATATTTCCTCTGGAAGACTGCAGTAGTCTAAATTTTAGCCAATATGTTACTTTATAAAACATAAAGAATTTGGCAAAAATCAACCGGATAACATACCGATTTGACCCAAATATTCTCAAAGTTGTATTTTGCATTCATTTGCACAAAAGTCAATTAAATTGGGTGCCAGTCAATAGCTTTTTAAAGTTAGATCTGAGAATGGAAATGGTCAGTATTGTCGCATCCCTTATAGTCCTGATATATAAATTAAACGATTTACCGATATTTAATTTTTCCGCACAACTTCTAAATGGTGCACTATAGTAATCTACACTGTTGCCGACCACATCGTTTTATAATGCCGCACTTTCTGGCACCTCCCATACAAATTATCTAATTTAACCCATATATTTCTGGGTTAACTAAAAAATTGTTATAATTCTTCGCTATGGCTGCAGTCCTGCACTATGTTTATGTGTCTCATATATCCCGCCGGGTAGTAGTGAAGAAATGTGCGATGCCCATCTATTCAATATTATTGAATTGGAATCAAATTTGGCAGTAAATGCTCGTGTTTGCTTTTGGTAATGATGACAATTTACTTCCTTACAACGTTAATAAAAGTTTCTAAATTAATTTTATTGATAGTTTACTCAGTTTAAGTTTGCTTTAAATTAATCATATCTGTAACAAATTATCTTGCTTTTTGGATTTAATTTTTGTTTCGCATGATTGTAAATTTAATTTATTTGAATGCTTATTTCCAATCTCGGCATCGAATATGAATTACATTCCGACAATTATTGAATTAGAATCTTATCAGTTTTTTTATAATTCAGCAAGTACTGATAATTTTAAGGCGTTAGACTCTTTATTTTCAGGTGTTGATTGGGTAGACATTTTTCCGGGTAAAACAACTTCTGATTGTTATAATTATTTTTTTGATGCGGTTTTGGAACTTTTTAGAAACAGTATTTCGTTGAAGAGCCCAAGACCTTACTTCCGTGGTATACTAGAGGTCTTAACAACTTAAAAATCTATTTCATAAAAAGTTTCATGAATGTACTGGAAATGTGGAAGGTTATGAAAAATTTTTATATTATCAGAGAGAATTTAATTTCTTAAATAATTTTGTTTTATATAATCAATTTATAGTGCAAAAACAGAATGAAATTAAAAATAACCTTAGGTCATCCTGCCATTTTGTTAATTCGAGAAGGAGTGCTTCAGAAATTCCCTCAAACACGATATTTGGTGATATTGTATCAAGGTCATGCAGTGATTCCGTTAACTTCTTTGCTAATTTTTTTAAATCAAATTTTGTACCTTCATCGGCCCATACAGTTAGATACTCAAATTTGCTTGACATGCTAGACATTGGTGTCCTAGAACTCACTGAGGATGAGGTGTCCGATGGTATCATGCATTTAAAAACAGCTATAAATTGGATTCGGAAGCGATTTGTGTTTATCTACCAAAGAAATGTGAGTCGTCACTAACCTTTGCTCTTAAATATATTTTTAATTCTTCATTAAAGGAAGGCAACTTTATTGATAAATGGAAGTCGACGTCCATAACACCAATTTTTAAAGATGGTAAGAAGAATGATGTTATGTGTTGCGGACCGATTTCCAAACTAATAAATGTTTCGAAAATCTTTAAGTATATAATTTAAAGAAGTTATCTTTTCTTACAAAATCGATTATATTACCATCTCAGCATGAATTTTATCCAGGTAGATCTACCACAACAAATTTAACCATTTTCACAAAATATTGCATTTCATCATTTGACCTTTGTATTTCATTTGACCTTGAAAGCATTGGGTAAAGTATCTCATAGTATACTTTATGCTAAATTGCAATCTATGAGATTTCATTCCTTGATATTATAGTGGTTAAAATCGTATTTATCAAATAAAGTAGCAATCTATGAGATTTCATTTCTTGATGTTATAGTGGTTAAAATCGTATTTATCAAATAGAATATATAAACTCGTTATTAGTGGTTATGAATCTCTTCCGTATTTTCAAACATCTGTTGTTCAATTTATTTATAAATGATATTTCTAACTGATATAACTAACTAACTTAAAAATATATCACAAAATTTCTAATATTTCTGAGGCTCTGGACCTTCAAAACGATTTAGATAATCTTCTTGACTGGTGTTCCCTAAATAAACTTTCATTAAATCTATCAAAATGTGTCCATATTTAATTTTCAAGGTCTCGTAATCCAATTCAACTGGTTTTCATAATTGGTAATTATAGGCTCCTCACTGCTGAAAGTGAAATGGATTTAGTTGTTGTTTCTGCGGCGCTGACTTTCACCTCGCATATAAATTATATTATCCATAAAGCTTATTCTATACTAACGTACATTAGAAGAAATTGTTCCGATTTCACGGATCCACATACTTTAAAAATAGTGTATACTTCCTATGTAAGATCAAGGTTGGAATATGCCTCTATTGTTTGGAGTCCCCTTTGCCAAGTCAATGTATCACGCATAGAAAAAATTTAGTGGGTCTTTCTGAAATTTGCTCTCTCTTCAATTAACTTTGGTGATTTTACGCCTCCTTTTATTTCCAGATGCTGGTTACTGGGCTTACAACCATTGCAATATCACCGTATTTATCATACCTTGTTATTTGTATCCGATATAATAGCTGGTACATTGATTGTTCTGAATTATTGGCGCTTATATCGTTTTATGTTCCGCCGAGATCACTCAGATATCATTATACATTTAATGAAATACGCCATTCCGTAAATTGTTGGGCATAATTTAGTGCTTTAAATCGTGGATTTATTGAATTCAATATCCAAAATGATATGAATGCAAGAACTGAATACCCACTTCAACACCTAGAGTTTTGTATGTCTAGAAATAGCTTTCAACTGTTCCTTTTTTGATATTTAAGATAAAATAATGTATACATTTACATAACTTTCTTGAACTGTATTACGTCAATTCTTAGTCTGTAAGGATTTATATGTCCATAAACCTAAATAAATGAAATGAAATAAATTTAATATAATTCAGAAAGAATAAGAACTAATTAATAGGCTCTCTCAAAGAAAAAAACGGTCTGTATTGTCATCCGCCTTGTGACACGTCCCACACAAATTAACAGACTTAGAAAAAGCAATTGTTCGTTCATAATCATTAAGCGGAATTCTGCAGATCGGTATAATTCCATTTGCTTTATGGCCCAATAATTCTGGCTTCTCACACAATTTTCACTAATGAAATATGATGTTATGTGAAGGTATGTGCAAGTCAGTCTACCTGAGTGAAAGTTCTGCTTCAATAACTTTTTATTTATTGCTAAACGGCAGCCTCACAGTGGGATGTTCAAAATTTTTATACAACAACCTAGCTAACAAAGTCAGCGATCCGATTCACTCACTTAAAGCCACTGAAAAATCATCGTTCTTTATGTTCCCTACTTTACAAAAATCCTCATGCACGTTGTTAAAATAGATCTATTTCATTATGCACTAAATGTAGTCAACCAAATCGGAATACTTACACACAATTCCTAGCCGCAATATCTTTGTGAATGACCCCGTGATTATGCAGATGTTCCATGGCCATGGCCAATTGGGACGACATCAAAACTGTCTGGATGGTGGTGACACTACGGGCGTATGCTGGCTCCTGAAGAAACATCTTCAAATTGCGTGAATTACTGCCAACGGCATACAGGACGAAAGGTGTTGTATAATCTTCAATCGATACGCCCAGTATGGATAGAACGTTTGGGTGAGAGGCCTCGTACAACATCATTCCCTCCTGGAGTAGCAAAGTGACCTGCATTTGATTGGCATGCTGGGCGACGGTCTTGACGAGAACTTCCTGGCAATCGTTGTAGGTGCCGCGATAGATGCGGCCGTAAGTACCCTCTTGCAACAGACATGAGAGACGCACTCGGCATTTCTGAACATTGAGTTCGTTAAGCCGACGACTGAACTCTTCCGGCTCATGTTCATACTCCCGGAAGGGCCGTGTCAATGTGGCATAGGTGGGGGTGATGGTGGAGGGACAAGCATAAATCGAATTGTGAGCTGTGGACGAGATAGTGGGCAAACGTTGGAAGCTGGCCGTCTTAATAAGATGCACACCATGGTGGTTGGGCCGTTTGGTGGGCCCCTTGGCACAATACGCAATTAAGATGAGAGTTGTAACCAGGATTAGCGCTAAAACAACACCAATTATTAAAGTTATTAAGCCGCCAGTGGGTGGTGCTATCGTCTCCTTCAACATGGGATCGAACTCATGCAGTATACCCCCGCCCATGGGCAGCCCGCCGCCTGTATTGGCACTGCCACCAAGGTGATTGTTGGTGCCATCCTCCGATGAGTGCTCCTCCAGACGAGTGTTGTCAAACACAGATGATGTGTCGTGCATGAAACCATCGTTAGCAGTTCCCGCATCGCCACCGCCGGTGTGTTCGACACTCTGATGGGGTTCATTGTGGCTGTCCTCTTGTAGGCCGGCCAAACAAATTTTCTTACGCCTAAAAACTAAATCCGTTATGTTGTTCGTCTGATGATCTAGTATTATTTCAACGGCAATGGTCACCTCCACCTCGGCGTCGCGCAGACCAGAGCATTTCATGCCAATGGCAAATGTCTGCGGTTCCAAGGGTATTTCGCCAATGCGAGAAATATTCACTGTAGGCCGCGGCAGCACAGACGGATCCGAAGTGATTATGTTGAGACTGTAGGCCAGAGGATTATGTGCCAGGCTCTGCCATGTAAATGATATTTCATTAATGTTCGCCGGCACCGGCACGGCAAAGTTTAAAGCGTAATCGTTGACTTGGCCCTCTCGTACGTAGTACAATTCCGCCGAAACACCTGCAAAATAGAAAGGATAACAGTATTAGTGCTGCTGCTGCTGCTGTTATTGTTGTCTTTTTTTTTTTTTTTTTGAAGGTATTACAAAATGTCAACCAGACGCCACCAATAGACAGTGGCGATGATATTGGTGACGGTAATGGCATTCATGTAATACCATCCAGTCGAACAAAAAGTGGCATTAGGGCTATAACAACTAAAACTTTTTCCTGGAGCGAGATTTACGGCGGCCAGAAACGGCTATATTCATCCGGAGAAGAGGATTTGGAAAACAAGGTGGAGGAGAATTTCATATTTTCCTTTTTGGTGAAAGTGAAATTGAATTACAGA
>JAHXMU010000549.1:1476629-1548250 GCA_019455685.1 Philornis downsi
TATCGGTTCTATTTAAATGGTATATTTTTCTAAAATCTTTTATATCACACTACATAGCTATACTCGTATGTCTGTCATTTGCTTTACAACTAAAGTAGCAAAAAAGCGAAGAATTTAAGAACGAACACCAGTCATATTATGTGGTTCTATTTCCTTCTTTTTTATGCTGTTTTCTAGAAAAGCAAAACCTAATAGATTTATGGACACAAAGTTTATTTTTCCAATTAAAAACGCATCACCTTAAACGACACCAAATCCCATATATGAATGTTGCAAAACAAACAGACGACCGGGTGGATTGGAGGACTGGAGGACAGGCGGATGGATGAATGCTTGAATGGATAGATAGATAGTTATGCAGGCTGGCAGGCATTGATGCTGCTTAAACCAACACTTAATTTATTCTACCACATACTCTCGAGAACAATGACAGAGAGAATGGCATGAAGACGATGATTCCAATGTCGATGCCAATGACAATGACGATACCATGAGGCTTTTGAATGAAATGGTGCCAGAGAAATTCACACTTGAATAATTCTCGTCATCATCATCGTCATCGTTGGAGAAAAGAACCTTAGGTTGGATAGATTGGATGAAACTTTTTGGGATGGACCATAAATGACAGGAAAAATTCCTTACATTGACATTAAGTTACTGAACCTTTTGTGGAGAAAACAAATGATGATCAAAGTCTTTAAAACATTCAACTATCCAAACATTCACTCCGAGCCTAAAGCTTACTATCCGTGTTCGTTGTACGAACATTTATTGTCATTTCATATATTCTTTCTGAAACTCAAGTACTTGTTAGGATGAGAGCAGCATTTTGGTCATCAATGAGAGAATTTTGCAAAAAACAACAAGAAGTGTAATGTGATTTCAAAACAGATTTGTATGCGCATCACTGGGCCAAAATGTGAATGTGCATGGACAGGACGTTGTGGTGATCGTTGATAGCAGGCTACAACAGTAGTAGCCAGTAACCCAAAGGCTTCACCAACATCCGCAGTGGATACACCAAGAGGGAGGAGGCCCAGTCTCAACATGGCAAATGGTAAAAATATGGACAACCATCCGCACTAGTAATGCGTATCGACCGCAGTGTAACAGGAGAGCAAGTGAAGCAGAGATAACAGTAACTGCACGACCACCAGCCACAACTATGGTTAAAATATCATGATGCATGATGCATAATGATTATGACGTGCAAAAGAAGACATCCAGCCCAAACACATTGGCCCATCTACACACATCCTGTAACATACCTAAATGTACATTCACATACATACATCTATCTGTAGTTAAGAAAACATCGAAGAGTCAACAACAATAAGTTGCAGATGAAGAGGAACACAACAAGGCTTAAATGAATATGTGACCAGATTGAGTATAAACGACAGAGTGCCCCAGCCATTCTTTGACTAAAAATGTCACATGTCGTTCAATCGATGTATGTACGTACGTGTTTGCGAGTATGCAACGGTCTTAACCCGGGATTGAGATTCTTTTACGGGTGTAGAGTGACCAGTCGAAAATATCAACTCGCTAAACAGTTGTTGTATAGCGAATCTGGTGGATTGAAGATTGCACTACGTTAGTTCTTTTTACGATTTATATATCTACCTATACTATCACCTTTTTGTCCCTAATGGTCATGTTTTGCATATCTACTATTGTGTTCAAAAAATAAAGCCATTTTCCAATTTAAATTACGAGTACACTGGTATATCGAATCTCAGAAATATTTTACTTACAATTTGGTAACTCAGTGGCAGTCATCTTTTCCAAATGTCCACATCATAATTGTACTTAACATTTAAATGGCATAAACAATTAAAAAAAAAATCAAGAAATTCGAGCTCTCAAAATCCAAGAATTGGTGGGCAAAAGACACCGAGTAACATTTATAGACCTTGCTGACAATGTTGGCGTACTTTGAGTCTCAGGCTTGTAAAAATTGACGAAAACAACTATCGCGTAAAAATTTATGAAAAGATAAAAAGGAAATGAGGCTTGAATCTGTGCTTGTGATTTGGAAACAACCGTCCAATAGAGCGAACATTTAGCTAAAGTTGTAGCAAGACCGATAGGATTCTAAAATGTCGCTAAAAATCATGGTTATGTTGACTGCTTTCTTCGATTATATCACTACATATAATCTCAACTGGAAATGAAGCTAGAAATGAGGGCGGATTTATGAACAGGCAACGCTTGACACCACGATATTACTCAATTTTGCACTGCACTGGAACTTCATAAGTTTTTCGCCAACAATTCAAATAATGCCGCTCCAAAACAACGGTTTCTGTCTTATTTGTTATTCCTCAAACTCAAAACACATTAGAATTATAAAATATTTTTATTATTTTACTGAAACTTAAACTTTATTAATTAATAATTAATAAGTAATTCACTAACACCTATTTATTTCTATTAAAATTACAAAAAAAGAGACTACAAAAAATGAATGTCTGTAAGAAAATTATAAATAAAACACGTGAACGGACTCAAAGTCTGACAAGGCCGAGATTTGTGCGCCAATCACTACGGATTACGATTCACAATGCCTGCCACTGTGTATTCACAAAATAATTGGTTCAGGCGAACATATATGCGTAGTATTTATAAAAGTGATACTCATTAAAAAAAAAAGTAAAGTATAAAAAGTATATGAGCAGCTTTTAATAAAGAAAAAAGGTTTAGAAAAAATCACGGTTTGTCCAGAGGAAGGTTTGTCCTTACATAGTTAAATTTTATCATACTGGACTAACTTTATCACTTACAATACCATAGTGTTAGTGTACGATGCACTGACTTATCTTGCCATACATGACACATGGTGGCACCCCAATTGTGCTACAATAAGAAATTCAAAAGCCTTTGTTTTTAATCAAGGGATTTAATTAATGTTTTTTTTATTATATGGAAAATTCAATTTTATTTTATATAACTAATTGGGTTTGAAGGTGATAGACCGGTAATGACCTCCATGCTCATTCATACATATGCGATACCTGATCAGGAGGGTTGAAGTCGGATAGCTTCAATTATTATTTTAATGGACTGCTTCAATTTAGTCAAGTTCTTTGGCTCCATTTTATATACCTCTTGCTTGGCATAACTCCGTAAAACAAAGTCAGATGCAGTAAGGACAGGTGATCTTGGGGGCCAGCAGAAAGTGGGGTTTCTTGATATTAATTTGTTTGAAATTTTTGTTGGAGCTCCGCCGTAACCGGTCTGACTATGCGAGTAATTGCTCCATCTTGCTGGCACCCAATTCTGTTAAACGGTATATAAGCAGTATATAAGCACTACCACCGAATTTTGCTGTTTTGTAGAAAATAACTCCTGATTAATTCCCATTTTTATATCTCCACCCATAGGGTTACGGTGTATATGTCATTTGATACTAGAAAATAAAGTGTAATGCATTAAAACAACTGAACAGATGTCTAAAGACGATATTCGTTTCAGGATAATTTAAGATGATTGAGCCATATCCGTTTGCCTATGCGTTGGCTATCGGAATCTGTGCTGATCCTAACGAAATTTTGTCAGTAGCAAATTTTCCCAAATCATGGTTTCCACCAAAGTCATTTTTGCAGGATTAGCTTAGAATTGTTATACTTGGTTTACATACTATTTTGCGAGGTATAATATTTTAAATCGATTAATGGAATGATATTGGATCCATTTTAGACCACCTACAGATTCCAAGGAAATGAAATTCTTTATTTAGTTGTTAACAAAAAATAGTTGTTTATTCTCGCAGCCAAAAGATATTATCAAAAAAGACACTTAGGCTCTTATGAATTGTTGAACGAAAGAAAGTCAAAAAGTTCAAGTTGAGTTAGGCTATTATTCCAGATTAAATAAAAAACTTTAAGTGCGCCTAAATTGACATAAATTATTATTCTATGTCAAAATATTTCAGATTCGATCCTTCATGTTGAGTTAGGTTGTTATTCCTATATAAGAATTCATAAAGTTTAAACTTAAGTTGATTTAGGCAATGATGAAAAAATAATGTTTATATTTGTTGTGATCCTAAATTGATTTAGGCAGTTATGCCAAAACAGTCATTTAGAAAAATAACTTAAGCTATTAGGTATTTTAGGATTAATTGCCTTCCTAGAAGAGATACAAACATGAAAAATTTAGAGCAAATAAATTTAGATACGCTGAATACGATGGTGCTAATAACTCAATTGTGTCCTAACTCGAGTTAGGCTGTTACGGGTTGTGACCACAGATATATCCCCTATATCGTAACTTTTTTCCTATATTAGTTATTGTGCTTGTCATACAAAATAATGCATTTGACAAAGTTTACTTTATTGCGTATCATTTGGAAGTTTGACCGACCAATACCACTATTTTATATAGGCAAGTTCACCAGGTCAATTTTGATACCTCTCATATAATACTCATTTTACTAAAATCACATTTTAGATCTTAACTTAGGACTTGTAAGAGCGATTCCTCTAAAAGTAGGCCAAACGTATTAATATAACCTTTAATAATAAGGCTCTTTTCAGACTCTAAAATATATACGAGGTATGTTAAAAAAATAAGGGGAGTTCTCAAATTTCGCGGGCTACGTATATTCGACTTTCGAATATTATTTTTTCTTATGTTAGTACACTCGTCTCGAAGGTATGTTGACGGTCTTATCCATATAGCACGTTTAGTTTGTTTGTAAGAGCCATAAAGAGCGTGTTCGGCGATTTTCTGCTATCGAAAAAAATGGATGAAAGAAGTTGCATTAAAGTTTGTGTAAAAAATGGAATCAAGTGATCAAAAACATTTGAAATGTTGACAGTGGCATACGGTGAGAGTACTCAGAGTCAAAAAATGTTTATAAGTGGTACAAGTTTTTTACAGAAGGTCGGGGAGATGTGAGTGACGACGCTCGCTCTGGACGCCCCAGCACATCAACAACCGATGAAAATGTTGAGAAAGTGAAGAAAATTTGTATTAGAGAATCGTCGATTCACAATTAGAGAAGTTGCTGAGGATGTCGGCATATCGATTGGCCATACCATGCAATCTTTTCGGAAAGTTTGTGTATGAAGCGTGTGGCGGCGAAGTTCGTCCCAAAACTGCTGAATTTTGACCAAAACCAACGTCGCGTGAGCATTGCTCAGGAATTGTTGAATGGCGTCAACGATGAACCAGATTTGCTTATAACTGGTGCAAATCATAACATCGAAACAAAAGAAACTAATGGAAGAGTACAAGAAAGCTAAGACCAAAAAAATCACACCAAGTTCGAACAAATGTCAAGGTTTTGCTCACAGGATTCTTCGATTACAACGGCATAGTGCATCAGGAGTTCTTACCACAAGGTCGTACTGTAAATAAGGAGTACTACCTTGAAGTTATGTGCAAGTTATGCGCCCGGAATTGTGGAAAAAAATTTCACGGCTTTTGCATCATGATAATGTACGTGCTCTTTGCTTGTGAGAGATTATTTGGCCAAAAGAAACACCGTTATCATGCATCAGCTACCGTATTCACCAGATTTGGCCCCCTGCTACTTTTTCCTGTTCCAAAGACTGAAGAGACCAATGAAAGGACGGCGTTTTGCGGCGACTAAGAAGATTGTCTTATTTATGCCTCTCACAAACAGACTAAACATGCTATATGGATAAAACCGTCAACATATCTTCGAGACGAGTGTACCAACACAAAAAAAATATTAATTGAAAGTCGAATGTACGTAGCCCGCAAATTTGAAAATTCATCTTATTTTTTGGACATACCTCGTACACATATATATATATGTATATTAATATTAATATTAATATTTTTATTATTATTATTATTATTTTTTTTTTTTTTTTTGAATTATGATGCTTTACATGCTATAATTTTTCCTCCAATCATACCGATTCTCACACCAAATGATAGCTTTGACCAAAATTTATTTTTCGCCAATAATTTAGAAAAGTAATGGTTCTTAATATTTTGTTGAGCATAACGTAGTTTGCTATTCGGGTTAAATTTGTCTTAACTCTACATTACATCCTAAATTAGTAAATTTAATTTAATATTTGATCGAGTCAAAAATTAAATTTTAAATACTTCGGATCGATGCCTTTATGTGTCCATTGCAAAACAACAGTAATAAGTTTTTGCAAAGAGAGGGTGAGGGAATTTATAAGTCAGATCATCTGACTGAAATTTTTGTACTGTTTCCAGGGTACGTTCACTTTTTGTATGGATAGGTTTTTTACTACTGAACTGATTTTGTACATTTCCCAACTAGAACTGCTTATGAGTATGAGATAAATGTATGGCGAATTTCCTCCTGGCTTATGCATTGCGGGCTATATCATGCAACAGACACGGACAGACCGGCACGTTTTATCGGGATAGATTTTTACGAGATTTGTGGACTTTATGGGATTTCAAAAGAGCATTTCTAGTTACAAATGATACTCCTTGCTTAGCACACCCTCATCCTATAGGATATAACCAGTACGAAATCGTCAAACCAACCGACTTTTAAAATCAACATACATACACGATTGAAGTAAATGTGTTTCAATCACTCCTGCGAATTCTAAATTATTACAGAGTTTCGTTCCAAGCTGTCAGTTTGTACATAAGTAAGCGTAATACAGTAAACTCACCAAGGGTCTGTCTTCAATTTGGCTTCCAATTACAGGTTTCAGTAGAACCTTTCACAAGGAGTGGAATAATCTGTAACTAATTGTCCGCCATATTTACACCCTCAATTCATTAAATGCATCGTTAAACAGCCAAAATTATAGTAAATGTTTAACTTAATTGATAGAAATTCACTTTTTCTCAGCTTCTTAGTAATATACTCGCATGGTAGCCTTTAAAATGTTATTTCAGCTTTCAAATTTCGTGCTGCAGTAGATGGCTTTCATTTATTGCTTTCATACTGCGTATGAATTTAACGTTTCATTCTTCCAAAGGTGGATTGATCTTCCCATAGTTTGATGTTCGTCGTTGCAAGTATCACCCGCATGCACTTGTAGCTCTTCAAAGAAGAGTTGTAGCTCTCTTCTCTGGTCTTAAGCTCTTTAACACTGAGCAAAAGATACGGCACAAATACGATGCAGCCAGGCTTAACTGCTGTTCATTCCTTGCCATTCTTTCTACAGCTCCTGCGGCTGCTGCTGTTGTTCCATGTCGGAGTTGGCTGATGTTGTTATGCCTCTTATGGAAATTAGTTTCACCGTATTAAGCAGTATATGTGTATGTGCGTGTGTATGCAATGAACACGAACATTTCCAACCAAACAAAACGGCAACAATAGCTACAGCATCGACTTCGGCATCAGCAGCAATGGAAAATGTTGTAGCTGCTGCAAACTTTTGTTGCATATTAAGCCTCTTATTGTTGTTAAGCAATTAATTTAGCAAAAGCAAATAAATTCATTACAACAATACTATTTTTGCCATATGATCTTTTGCTGGTGTTACCAACACATAACACGCATGTATGGGCGCACATGCACGTATGCAAGTGAGTATATATGTGAGTATGTTTTAAATATATGGGCAAACTTTAAGGCATTGCAAATCTCTATTAGATACACCCTATGCCATGGAATAGGAAACTTTTCATTATCGCTTGACAAGTAAGACAGAGTGCAGATGATATTGAAAGTCTCTAATGATTCCATGGTAGTCCACATTTAGCAATAAATCCATATTATTATACACATTATATTATATACATTGTCTCAGAATCAGTTTCCAATTGTTCTCATTAGCTTTAAATTATAGTTTTTTTTTTCAAAATAAAATTATTCTTAATATATTTCTGTAATTTAAAAAAAAACGGTTAAATAAAGAAAAAAAGACCGTTTAAAAATGTCGATCTTCGGTTATCGATTTCGGTTTTGAATTTCCTAAATAAAAAGTTGCCGAAAATATAATTATGATTCAAATTTGAAATCCGCAAATCCAACATTTAAAGTTAATTTTTAAAATTACGATGTTCAGAATGAATCTGCACTATAACTGAATTCAGTACTACATCTTGAAATATATAAAACTAAAAATATAATTTTAATGTAAGACACCATATGAGGCGCAGTTTTTTCCACGTTTTACAGAGAATTCCAAATCAACACAATACATAGAAACATTGCCTATTAGTTATAAACTAACATTGAAATTTGGAAAGTCGACTAATTTGTAGGAGAGTTTTTAGGGGAGGGAGAAATGACTTAGTTCATCAAACTAAAGTGCTAAAGCTGACTTAATTCAATAGAACTTTTTGGAAGATATGGAGTACAAAATATCAATTTTTTCAAAATTTCACCAAGCGTTATGAAATAACATAGGGATCTTCAGTCTACGAATTGGAAGTTACAAGCAAAAAAAACAGGGTTTAAGATACTCAATCAATTTGCACGGGAGACACTAGAAGCACTAGAGGGGGCGGGGCGATGTAGCTCAATTACAATCCACTGCTACAATCTGGTGAAACATTAAACTGTATCGAGTTTAAAGAAGTTTTATTAAGATTTACGTCAGTTATCGTGCTAAATCATAACTGTTGTACTTTTCCATAACGTCAGTTTACATAAAGTTTGCTAAAAAAGTACAAATATTTTTTTATTCAAGTAATAAGAAAAAATAAGCGGACAGTCGTATAGTTGGCTATGTATATAGTGAGATCTTCCATTATAGTCGAACAAAATCGATCATAAATTACCGTAAACATCGGTGCCCAGGAGGCCCTTTCTAAACATTTTGTATGTATTGCAAACGGTGCATCTGTATCAAACTGTATCGAGAATTATTGCATTAATTTAGAGCCGACAATACAAAACCTAGAGATTTCAAGTTCACTCCGCCAATTGAAAAGCCAAATCCCATCCTCATAAGATATACTCGTACAGTAGTTAGGCTTATGCAGGGTGACCATATCAAAATTTTTGAACGGAGGACATTTGGTCAGAAAACGGAGGACATTTGAAATTTTCGGAGGACAGTTTTTTAAAATTTAAAAGATGCTCATTGGAATGATAAAAATAGTTTATTATCAAGAAAACAAATAGTTTTTGTGTGCAACAATACAGACTAATAACATTTAAAAGTGTATTGCAAATAATACATACTCATATTAGTACCTTACATGTTTACTATAAACTTAAAAGAATTAAAAAAAAAATTCCCAAATTACATTTAAAAAAATAATCACATTCATGTTTAAAAGTAAATATAAGACTAGACTACATAATTTCAATATTAACTTAAAAGTATTTAACAAAAAACAAAAAAAATCACAAATTAAATTTAAAAAAATAATCACATTCATGTTTAAAAATAAATATAAATGACTTTGGACTAGCTAATAGGAACTAGTGAGTTGAAGTTGAAGGATCAGTCGAAGGTCCCTTAATATACTTATCTGAGTTAGATATTTTTTTTAGAATTTCCGGGTTTGACAGCAAATACTTATAGAATTCTTCACAAGAGTAGTTTTTAAAGTTATATTTTACAATAAGTATGCCTTTAACTGATTCTATTTTGAAACGGTTCCTTTCATTTGTCCACTGTGCCTTAATCAACGAAAATACCCTCTCCACACTGCTATTGGAGCCTGGTATAGCGAAAATAAACTGGCAAATGTTCAAAAGTTGGGAATAGACTTCAGCTGGACAATTGTTGTGGTTGAAAAAGTCAACCCACTGAAGATGGCAGGGTTTGTTAAAAAAAACTTTGACACATCTTACCTTCTTTATTTAATTTCCGATGGCAATCAAATTGACTTTTTTCTGACGACACAAAACAATACGTATATCTTTTACTTTTTTCAGTAGAACACAGCTGTTGTTTTGTTATTTTTGTTAGTTTAAACAGTGTTGTATTCTATCCCTATGCCGGCATTAATTAACTGCGCTAGTCGCACGGCGTTTTTCCGCCGACGCATCTCGCTTTTTGCATTATTTACGATTTACATATTTCTATTTGTTTCTAATCACTAAAGGAGGACAAATACCACATTTTTCAGAAAGGAGGGAGGACAGGAGGACAGAGGTGAAAAAAGAGGACATGTCCTCCGAAAAGAGGACGTCTGGTCACCCTGGGCTTATGGCATCAGCCTCAGGAGCTATAGTAACGAGCCATAGTATTCACCATTGTGAGGTATTTTAGGTGGAGTTTACTTTGGCTATACAGGGATTGATTCAAATAAAAGACACGGATTCAATACAGTTCTTACTTTCTCAATTTATCTTACTAAGCATAAAGGTGAGCCTATCTCGAGTGACGGATAGTGATCTCAACGTGTTTGTTTGTGTTAAGATGGAGAAATTCCGGCACTATTAGGCTTTAGCTATAGCTGATGCTATTTTTAATAGGGCAAAAAAGCAAACTGTATTTGCAGTAGAAGGAAACATGTTTATGCAGGTAGATGTAACGCCAATTCCTCCAAGCTTTACAACGGTAAAATATAAATACTGATCTGTAGGATTTCAAGTCTATTTTGCTGAACAGAACTTACCTTTGCGAATGATTTCAAACAGACTAACGTTGATCTGTGTTATTGCATTTTATATTAGAATAAATGAACCAAGTTTGGTTTCCATATTTGAATAAATATCAAACAGTGGACCTATAATATGAGAAGTGGCGAAATTAAGTTTTCTAAAGGGAGTTCTGAATTCTCATCTGAGAGTTGACTTAACGAAGTAATAAACTCAAGAGCAGCCGATTCATTTGTATGTGAAAACAATAACAATATGCCCTATTTTTATCAATCTTGGAGCACATATATTTTTTGGAACTACATCAAACCATAAATCGGCAAGGGCGCTTTTCAATAAGATTCATTTCCGCACCAAATAAAACAAATAAACCAAATAAGATATAATTCTAATGAAAACTGTACCGTTTGCAAGTGGAAAAACTAAGCTTGGGCTGCACATTTATGGAAAAAAAAAATATGAAATCATAATCCGACAAAGCAAATTTCGAAAAGGTTTATTCTTGGCCCAAATAAATTGTATGTTTCAAATGTCATCAAATTCTAAGGAAACCCGAGTGGGACATTTGTAAAATAATGAATCGATATGTTCCATTTTCAAAATTATAGGTACGTGATTCAAAAAGAATATAAGCGAATATTCAAAAAATGATAATTCTTAGTGCGGGCAACTTATTTATTTGGAATACATACTGAAACATGGACCATTGTCAATCATTTCGCTGAGCGGTTCTCCTAAAATGTATGTACTTATTCCAACTATTGTTGCAAGGATATATTGACAAACAGACGGACACCGCCAAATCGAATCAGATTTCAGCTGCACAAACAGAAATTGTAAATGATTTTTTTACATTTTTTTTGTGCTAACTCAAATTATCTTCTACATCCCATATAAATTTGCAATTTGTATGTCGTCAAAGTTCTAAGAGCAAAGTTCCAAGAGCACAGATGTCAAGCCCTTTCTTCCGCAAACACAGCTATCCAATTTAATGTCAATCTTTCCTGTAATCAATTCTATATGTACATAAATGCTATTATATCTCACCTCGGCAAGTCTAGAAAATGGTGTTTTTCAAAAAACACGATTCTGAACGAGAAATATTCGGTCAAAGTTCAATAAACGAAAAAGTAAAATTTCAAAATTTTTGAACTGGGCATTGCAAATTTTTAAATGTGGAAAGTATTGAAAACTGCGTTTATAGAAACATTAGGATCTACTCACCAAACTTAAAATATACGCACTAAACCATTTCGAAAATGTATTTCGTCTGGGATACTGTGTAATTCTTAACATCATCAACATTTCCCACACTTATTTTTTAGTGTAGGGCGCTACATGCGTATCCGGCTACTTCTGCTAAGTATTTTACATTCATTACAATGAAACTTCTTTTCTCAATGCATTATAGTATTGCTCATATTTTCAAGAATTAATTGCAAAATGCCCAAAAATACTCTTGCCACCTCCCTCACCAAATTGGGATTTATGATGAAATATTACAATGCCTTTTTTATTGTTTTAATTAAGTTTTGTCCATTTGTCCAATAAACGAAATTGTCTTTTATGGCTGGTTTAGAATTCGACGAGATATGATGACTGATTCTTGAGATTATTATCATTAATATTATTAAGTTTTCTTTTTTGTTGCTGAGAACTTCGTTCCGTTTGTTGTGGCCAGGGGCAATGCGGTGTATTAAATTTTCAGCATCAATTTGATTTGATTGAAACTCTGGGAAATGTTCTTCGCATTGTGTGTTTTGTTAACCAAACTGTGATAAACTGATTACCCTCATAAAAAATTTACGGAACTTGGGAATCAGAAGCATCTTCTTAGGGGTGAGGGAGAAACTTTGACTCAACCAGTAGTAATCTTAGCTAAGTGGTGGACGACAAAACAACAATATTTTAAAATTGATAAGACTTTAGGAAATTGCAGATATTTTTAAGTTCGAAATATCTAACAGTAATGAAATGACATTCACATAGTAAACTCTACATTCAACAAAGAATCTTAAAAAATATACAGTAGCGAAGTGAGAAAAAAAAGCGAAGAAACAGTGTGAATCGTCCTTGTGATGATAATTTTATTAACGCCTCCACTTAAAAATGATATAAGCTGATTGCCTTAATGCAAGATTCGTAAATTAATTTACTTGCGATGACCATGAATGAAATCGCCATCAGTATTCCATAAATGTTGGCGACATTGAGCTGGGTGATTCTAGATTTCATGCTGATTACGAAAATCTATTTTGGAAATAGATTTGCTTGAGTTTAACAACGGCCGAAATTACATTGTACGAGAGTTACTAATTAAATTGTGAAAAATAACTAAAATCAACAGAAATCCAATCGAAAATGGCTTCAACGTTTTTCATATAATTCTCCATGATTCAAAATGTGCATATTGTGCGCGTCAACCACTTCTTCAAGCATCGAAAAACATGTGCGGAATCAAAGGGTATCTTTGGGAGCCAAATTAGAACTAACAATTCCATGTTTTGACTGTACCTAAAGTTACCGGTTTGATCTGACCTGTGAGAGCGCATAGGCAGTCGCGAAATACCATTCCAAATTTTTGGTTCTAATTTGCTCTAATGGCACGGTGCATAGTGAACAAACATAGTGTAATCCCTGCTCAAAAATAAATTTTGAAAAATATTAAACTTCTCTACAAAACTGGTGTCATCGTAAACAGAAATTGAAATGTTCCTGAAAACAGTGAAAAATAAATTATATGTATATTCGGTGGGTTTGAGTATAGGTCGAAATTTATTTTTCATACCCCTAAGTGATAAGGGTGTTCCTCAAATATTTTTTTTTCTTTTTTGGACAAAATTTTTTGTTTTTTTTTTTTTTATTATGATTTGGCATTAAAAATACACATAATCTTCTATCAGCAAACCCTATTTTTTAATAACCATTTTAGTAATTTAATAATTATCAATTCTAATCGTACATCAGTTACAGTTAGCCAGATGTCTACCGGCGTAAACAGCACGGAGTAGGGATGAGAACGAAGCCGGCGTCCTGTCTCTTTCAAACAACAAAAACTTCTTTCACTCCCTACACAGTTTATGGCAACCGCTATAGTTTATCAATCGAACATAGTAGTAACGGTTATAATTGTAACCGGTTATAATTATTTATTTTCTATTTTGTAAAAAAATTAGTAAAATTATTAACTTTAAGTGCAGTTAATTGGGTGATCTACATAACCTTAAGAGTACTCAACACGTGTTACGATCTCCCGCCACAAAGGATGTTATTTTACAGCTATAAATTATTCTTATACATTTATTATTAATCTTCATTTATTATTTATGAATTTGTTCATTATTAAAAATTATTAAGTAATTCAAGAGTACCAATTGATGCTTTGGACAAGGAATGTCCGCATTGTCATGCTCTCAGATGTAAAAGTGATTTAGCCGGAATGTGTTGCGCGTCAGGAAAGGTGTAACTACCTGAAGTTGAAACACCAACTGAATTATTGAACGGTTTACTTATCGGTACGAATCCAAATTGTAACTTGTTTCTGAAGTCAATTCGAACTTTCATGTTTCCAAATGGCATCGTTCGGAGCAACAGAAATAATTAGAAATAATTCTGCAAAGGCCAAATTTATCATAAAGTAGGCTCATTGCTGCCAATACCGCACCTGCCAATCGTGTGAATGCAAGTTGTGGCTACTATAACCTCATTTCACTTTTTGCGGGTCAATTATACGGATGTTAGCTAAACATGGACTAACGAAAAATATTGTACTCACTATAGCATTATTATTATGTTTGTAAGTGTTATTGTTGTTATTAACGATAAAAGTATAAATTATAGTAAATTAAAAAAAAATATATGATGATGTTTTGTTATTTTTATATTCTCTGTAATTTCTAATTAGTAGCCGCCTGCAATAGCCTAATTTTTTGGTAACTGCATTGATTTATAATGTAGGGCATCGAAAAATCTCTTCTGGTACCTACCAAAATGTAATTTTTCTGCTCCTGGTGGAGATTTTGTTATGTATATGGAACATTTCTTCTTTGTATTTAATTTCAATTGTATGTCCGTTTATTATTTTTTTGTCATAGCTATATTTTGCTCTAACTCGAACTATCGCTATAACAACAACTTGCAATGAACCGCTTAGCTCTTTTCAACCAGTCTGGTCTTGTTTTTGTTATTGATCAGTACACCGGTATTCGATTTGTCATACGAGTGCGTTTTGTCGCGACAAGTGCATGTACGAAATAATGTTCCCCTCTTGCTTTGTCCATGTACGAGTATACATTGAACTCTGTTCTAAAACAGAATCTACATATGTGCGACGAGAACTCTTCCTGTTGTTGTGTGTTTACTGACAATCTTTGGCAATTTTCTTTTGACCTTTTGCTTATGAAACAATAAGAATGGCCAGACAGTTAATTAGTTGAAGTCATATCTGCCTTGCTGCACACTATTGTCATTGTTTAAAATAACTCTGCCTTGCTGCAGTTATAACCGTAATTTGTGATAATTTTTTAATACAACTACCCGTTATTTTATAGTCAATCGCGTTCTTTTCTAAGTGTTCATTTTGGCTCATCTGGCCAAAAGAACTTCGAAGAACTTCAAACCCCAATGCGCAGTCCGCAGTTACCAAAATTTCTTTCTATTGTATTGCATTATAATACTTAGTAAAATTAAAATAACCAAACGCTGTCTGACACTGCCATAAAATTACCTAATTTAATCCATATACATACTCCTACATTCGTGTCATTTACTCAACTGCATCTAATTCTATGCAATGTGGCACGCATCAGGCTTTTAGTAAGTTCTGCAAATGAAATTAGAAAATCTAGCAAAATTAATGATCCACCTGTAGAATCATCAGTACATTATAATTTTCTTTTTTTCAGTCCAAAAAACGTAAAGAAGTTGAACACGGCCTGCTGGCAAAAGTATCTCAATAATATGTTAAATAGAAAATAAAAAAAACAAATTCTGTTGCACCCAACGAATGAATGGGAGAGTTTCCCGCATATAGTGAGCTTACACCCATTTTTTAGATCTTTTTACGAGGAAAAAGTTTTTGAGACACTAGTAAAAACATTTAGCGGCATTGCCAGCTTTTCTTTTATTGATATCTAACACTGAAAACGGGGCAACTTAAGTTTTTACCTCAAATTATGTTCGATAATATATTTGTAAAATGTGAAATGGAGCCTATTTTATTACTATTTTATTTCCCATATTTATAAATGTTTTATGAAATATATTAGAGCGCAAAAATGTAAATTCTTCATATTTTGTTGTTGGAAATAGAAAACAAGGATTGGTGTTGTCACCTAAAAATACATAAAAAGAAGCAAAATACCGTCTGGCGGAAAAATTTTGCTTAAAATTTCACGAAGATTTTTTTATATTGAGTTTCAACGTGAAAAGTCAGTCTGCCTTCATGGAAAGGGACTTACTGTCGAAGGACGAAAGATTGGTAGCTGCACCTGGCCTCGAACTCACGAACATACGAACGATAATCATGTTTACTAATAATCGCACCATAGTCGACCACATATGCTACTATTTTGAGCACAATTTCTTAACAACCATTTTGATTTTATACTATAATTGTGTGGTAAATACTCTACGGGTAATGTAATAATAAACTCAAATATATAAAACCTACATATCAACAACAGGGTTTTATGCAAACGCAACTGAAAAAAATACATTCGATAATCTTCTCACACGTACGTTCACCTAATAATAAACAATTTTAGTTATTTTTGAACACTAAATAAAGAGTGCGATGAAGGCCGCCAAAAATAATCTTAGTTATTTTCTTCTTTAAATACAGTGGAATCTCCGTTGTAACCCGCGGCTCATTTTGTAATAATCGTATTTAATATGATTAGTTCATGTGATGCTTAATAAAAGCGATTACCGTTCACATGATCCTAGGTTCAGGCTCCGAGGCAGCCACTTGTCCTTCTTTGTAAGGTGATTATCTCAATATACTGACGAAAATAGTTAAAGCCTCTTAAACTGACGTTTAAATATTGCTTCGCGTTCAGTGAGCCTAAAAATAGAATACGTGTAAGCTCACACAACCCATTCATAGGTTGTAAGAAAACTTTTTTTACAATTAGTTAATAATAATTTTTCTACCTTCTAGAACATGATTTGGAATTTATTGAGATACAATTGTATCAACAATTAATTAACAATTGATTATCAACAACATATTACGGCGATTTTTCTATTAAGCAACTATTAAACAACTACTTATATATTTTAACAAACCGCTACCAATTGCAAGTCTTTACAGCCACTTTAATGGACAAAATCAACAATCAACAATGGACAAGAAAAAATCATACTGAAACGAAATGGTTTTGATATGATGTTCACTTGACAAAAAGTTGCCAAATTTCGATCTTTGGTTGCAGTCAGTATGTGCTATATTGGGGTTTTACTGTATTTTGTTGTTTGTGTCTAAACTTAATAGTATCAGAAAGCTCCTTTGGACAAGCGTAATTGGACAGCCACCACAACGATATGTTTGTTTTGTTTTCATAAACCCTAAAACTAAAAGAAATAGTCCGGTTTCCTTTATTGACTATTTATTAACTTTATTAACTCATTTTCAATGGAGCACTGCTCCACATTCCACTCACGGGGTGTAGCATTGCTGTTTTTGTTGTATTTATTGCATTTGCTGTAAGAACCAAATGAACCCAAATTTAGCATACAAATTCGGCCACTGCTGTAACTAATGCAAGTAGACCAGGGTGGTGGCCTTCAGAGCGTATTTGGCACGCATTCTCGTTTACATTAGGAAATTCACTTCAACGCTATTTTTGGGTGCTTGAGTGACAAGGGTCCTTTTTAATTTCTATTAATTTGACATGTGAAGATAATCAAATTAAAAAAGTGTGAAATTGTTTGTATGAGAGGATTTCTGTTTTGGCTGAGAACAAAAAAGGACTTCATTCAGTGTGATATAATTAGTTTAATTTTAATCCGATTAAATGGCATTTTAAACACTGTAGCAACACCAACAGCACCAAAAGAAATGCGTAACAGAAGCAAATTGAGAGTGAGAGATAAAATTGGGTTTTGGGCATTATCCGGGGGTTATCGGCTGTTAACAAAACTACTGTTGTTGTGTTAATAAGGGTGTATTTGGACAAACTCAATTTACGGCTATTTAGAAACAAAGCACTATATAAATTCCTTTAAATCCAAATTGTGGTTTTACGACATGAAAAATAAATTCACACATATTTCAAATTTCAAGGGGCAGCCAGCATCATGTGGGGCACCACTCAACAATATAGTTGCTCAAAGCTAAGAATTTTTTTTTTTGTCCGCGGAATATACGCAGTCTTTTTTCTGAAATTTCTTAACATAACAATGAGGTTTATATGGTAAATGTGTTTCAGCAAGAGATATTTCATGCCCATTATATATAGTACGATTACAATATCGTATCCAGCAAGAACTTGAAATATGAACAAAGATCTCATCGGTTAAGTTTCATTTTACAAAAAGCAATAAATTCTAACATACCTCAGTACAAACCACAATTTATTTTTAAATTTTTCTTAATTCAGCTTTTAACATCAAGAGCTTCGGTATTTATTTCGGCGAGACAGGCCGCTAGTTACTATTAATCGGAACAAAATATTACAACTTTCTAATTTGTACGTAAATCTAACATTTGTGTGAAATTTATTTTTGTTATATGCGTTATTTTGTATGGGAAGTGACCTATATTCATTTCCAACAACTACCTACGAAAAATTCAACGCTGACTAATTTTCATCGAGATCGGTAAGATTTACTCAAGTTACCCCATTCCCTATCCCATCTGCAACGAATTTCGTCATCTTGGAACGAATTTCGTCTTAAGATACCTTGCGTTAGAGCTAGACCCGAAATATCCTAAGACGATGCGTTACATTTTTTTCATATGAAATTATATACACTAACAGGGATGAGTCCTGTGGGTGAGAGCATTTATTATCAAAATACCAATACCCATATCAATCGTTTACGATGTACGATGTATCAATTTTGAAAATGTTTCAAATTTATGGTCAGCATCTGTCCTTTCTCTCCTTTCGTGAATCTAGAATAACACAAACCTAGAGCAGACCACAAAATCATTATATGGAAACAAATTTATGGCAAATTTCAAACAAACATTTGAGATGCTTTGATACAACAACTCCCTGGCATTTTACATGATGAGAGGGAAAAGATCCTCATTGCTTCACTGTGAAAGAACACAAATGCTGTGAGACAAATTGCAGCCTCAATTGTTGTGGGGTTTCTTTTTAGGTTACTTTGAATAATTTATTGCAATTGTAAATATTTTTGTATAAACATTACAACGACATCCACAGCAACAGTAAAAAGGGAAAAGTATTCAATTTCACTTATTTCCCAGTTACGAGTGTTTCCCTGTCTTGCTTCTCCCTTACAAGGGTCTTTGCTATATACTGAGGACGACTAACCTCGCACTCTGGTTCAGTGTCATAACAACTTCAGAGAAACAAAACCATATGTGTCACCATGGGACACCTACATGATGGAGCAACAACATACACGGATACAGATGGCAATGAAGGCACCTCCAGTTATATACTGACTCACATACATCTGTGTATTCATGATGATGACGATGATGTACATGAACATGAGTACCCGTACTTGCACATAGTACAGTGTTCCATTTACGGATAATATTTGTATTTGTCTCTATGCTTATAGAAATTGTTTGTTTATTTAGTTACAATTGCAACAATTGTTTCTTCCTCACCAGCCACGCCCCGGTAAACAACTAAAAAACACATACACACTAGTAAACAGTACCCGGTGTTCCCTTTTTGTAAAAGAAAGTGCTACCCTTATCATAGCAATCAAGTCGTATAAGGAAGATGAGTGAGAGAGCAAGAGTTCCTCCGTTGTAGTTGTTGCATCATATGCTGTATGAACAGCAGCATTAAATTGTTGCCATTTGTTTGACAACGACAATGTTGAAGATGATAATAGTGACGATGAGGATACTGATGACGATGCGGGTGGCACCATTATTTCCATCATCATTTATCTATTCGCATTAACTCTCCATTTGTTGATTGTCACATTTGAAACGTGCTGCTCATAAAAAAGGTACGACAATTGGTTGCATTTCCAATTCCAATAGAGTGGAGAATACAGGAAGCAAATATTTGTAGAATTAAGTACTTTTTCATTTATATTCAGCCGTTGATAGACACAATATGTAGCGGCTGCCGCTCATTAAAAATTTGGCGTAATATGCGGTTTTTGTGTTTTCGAATGTGACTTTTACCCTTTCACTTGTCAAAATGTACAAAAATATGCTTAACTGATAAAACCTAACTTGCTATTGCTTATTTTATTGCTGACTTAAACGTTATAAAATGTGTGAAAACGGCGGTGAGAACTGTGTCCTAAATGAAAATTTCTAAACGGAGCAACAACCGTATATTATGCCGGACCTTATTCGACCTGCAAGGAAGTATCTTTGAATCACGTCCATTCAACAATGGCTAGCGTTAACTACACTATTTATGATATTTGTATTATTTATATTTGTTTATTTTTTATAACAAAAAATACCGTAAATTAATGCATAACAAAATAAGAAAGACTATAATTTGCTGAAGTTTTCTACATAAATGCTGATTTTTTTACATTGATCAAATTGTACGTATATTTAAAAAAAAAAAAAAACACATTTTTTCTAAAACATTTTGATGTGACGAATAATAATTTAATATTAAATAAAAAACGACCTGTTTCCAAATATCTTTTTCTACTCGCCGCTACGTTACGTATAGCCTCTCATATCGTACATCCGATTGCAGGTCAAAACTTTGGCAGGATGTAACTAAATCACTCTTGAAACTGTTGCAAATATCTAAGAAAATGTCTGCTGAAGTTTGATCACACATCGATGGGCTGTATTGGATTCTATATGTTATATATAGACATATGCTAATTTTATAATAATATATATAAAGATATAAATTAAAGTCACTCCAATTTCACTCATTGACAGTGAGTCAGCTCAAAAAAAAATACATAATCTCGATCAAGTTGAGTTGAGTCAGTTAACCCAAGCTGATCAACAATTTTTGTGCGGTTGTTTTTTTTTTTGTCGATTAATTTGGCTTTACACCGGAATTGGACTTTCATAATTTGTTGGTATTATTCTGGAGTAATCATTTGCATAATGAACTTCCGCTAAATTGCAAGTTGCAGGAACAAATATTTCAAATTCGAATGACGTATCCCCTATAAAAACGCGGTGTGAAGAAATTTACTTCATATGCAGTCATTTCATGCAGACGCTCTCTGTTGGCGATAAGTTAACTAACACACGAACAATTTATCAATGCCACACTTTTAGTTAAATGCGAAAGTCTTCTGATATTGTGGTATTTAGGGTTGAAATTGATGATGGTTCACTAAAAACACAAAAACTGGGACTGTATCGACACTATTTTTTTTGAGGCCGCACATGTATGTTTTCAATATTTAATATTTATTGATGAACACTAATACGATTTTAAGAAATTTGAGAATGGAATACTACAAACAAAATATTTCAAAGCATCATATTTGTTGCACATAACACTTTTCAAGGAAGTCATTAGCACATTTTTTGGTGTCGACTCGTTCAGAATGGAACGGAAATACGTATTTTGCTATATCTTAAACACTAATATTGACCGGGTTTTCCAACAAACCCAAAAAAAACGTCCTTTTCCAATTCACAAACAAACATTCTCTCAAAATCTCTAAATAACTCGAAAACTCTGAATTCTCTTTCGGCTGCAACAAATCGATAATAATTACGATACTTGGTTGGCAAAATGCATAAATAATATTTATGGAACTGTGTCATTGCTGTAAAAGCCCCCAAGTTTTCCCTTACATTGATTTAAGATGTCTTGCCTCGTGCGAAATTTGAAATTTCGGAGGCACTCTATTGTACACACCTGCATCCAATTTCCTCCATAAGGATTTTGCAAAACGGGTATAAGAAATCAATCTCAAACTCAAATAAAGATCCTTCACTATTTGTCCAATTCACATCTCCTGAAATCAAACTTCACTTGCTGCATTAATCTACTCCCAGTCCACACAAATCACACAAGTGCGTGGTCGGCCCATCTCCAATGCACTGCGTTCTGTGTCCAGGGTCAGTGTGGTAGACGATATGAGAGGTGAAGAAAATTGGACGGAAATTAAATTTTATTTAATAGCATGTTAAAGCGCATGCAATCGTAGCGCTTATAATCAAATTAACATCTAAATTCTCAGCACGAACACAATATTGCAATTTAGTCAAATTGACACTTATTAAAGTGGAATGTTTGTTGCACATGGATATCGGTGGTTCATTCCAGTGCTGGTGACGTGAATGACGAGAATTCTCCCAGTTCACCAAATGGAAGTCTCGTATAACGTTGGGGGTAGAAGACACAGATTCAAAATCGAGTGGGCCAAGTGCATGCACTTTTATATATGAACAATTACACGCACACTCGCAGCTAAATGAGAGTGGCACGTGCAAGTCGTTCAACACCCATCATCTGCCGCATTAACTGTAACCATCTATAATGATGGACTCATATGCTCGCATTTGTCGTAAAGATAGATAACCGTTGTGCCGAAAGCGACTGGAGGGGGAGTGACTGCGGATTAGGTACACACATATAAGCAATTAATTGCCTTCTTGTGGCAAATGCAATTATTACAATTGATAACAATGTTACTCGTATGATATCTATGTTGCAAATATGTATCGGAGTGTCCATTGTGCGTTAGTTATTCCATTGTCTCGGTGCACAGTGATTTATTAAAGCAGAAAACAGTAATAATTTTGAATTTGCGAAACTACCTACTTAAAAAACTACACTAATAAACCTTTGTTTATTTGGGCAGCATTTGGTAAATGCTTATGAAACCGTGAAGTTCGAAATCGTCGTTAAACTGTAGGCCTCGTTGAGTGAGTCTAGAAATATAATACGTGTAAGTTCACTTCATGTGAGAAGCTCTCCTATATCTCACTCATGGAATGCTAGAAAATGTGTTGCTTGTTTTTGCAATGTGGTAATTCAAGACAATTTTATGAAATGTATCTTATTATATATCAACATAAAACATGCAAAATCTGGTTCAATTCGGACAACAAGAAAAAAAAACTAATTCATTTGCATTGCGTGGGCTATGCATGGATTATGGGAGATCTTCTCACATTCAGTTAGCTTATTCAAATATCAAAACAATTATTGAATCGCTAAACAGAACCTATTGTTTATTGACGATTCCCAGTAAATCAGGGAATTCCAATCCAGTTTCTGAAATGATTTTCCTAGACACGTCTATTATTCAGCTATCGAAGTGTCCCTCTACACATTGGGGTGATCGCTGCTCACAAAAATATTAATGGCTGAGTTCGAACGTGCGATGATATACTCGATAGTCGCGTGTACTTACTTTCGTCCACTGTCGATTAATTCAGATAATAGTTTAAGAAAATATCTGTATTTTTCTTAACAAGATATATGGGTGGCAGAATATCTGATTCTTTCTTATCCCCAAAAACGCACTGTACTAATTTTCACTAAACTACGATAACTCCTGCTATTTTCTATGAAATCACAATTTTGTGCGCCGGCAGCTTCACGTCAGAGGGATGGGCAATAAATATCCAAATCATGCAAAAGTGGAAATGCATTTAAACTCATGTATTACACACGAACGACTGGCAGGGCGCCACCTCGTATGATGTGCTGTTGGTGTGTGATTATTGCGATTATTATTGCTATTGTTTGCTGTTTGCGTCGGCGACACCCACCATCCGCCTTCTAAATTAATCTGCAACAAATGTTGCATTTACAAAAAGAGCATATCCAATGTAAATACTCACAAACATCAGAGTGCGGATAGTCTGGCGTAACGTACGACTTGTGTCACTTTATCCTTGGATGCACACAAATACTGGTTTGAGTTAATGCCCCTTTAAATGGCTGTAATTAAGTTAACCATTTCTTCTCTTTTTGTAAAGAATTCTCTTTGAGCCTTGTGTGAATATAGTCTATTTACAAGCAGAGCAATAAAGATAGAATTTACTAAATCTTTCAAAATACATCTTTTGGAAACTGAATAGTTTTAAAGTGGTCGAAAGGATCTTTCTTGTGAAATATGTTGTGACATCGGCAATTTGTAACTTGTAATATGTAATTTGGTCACAATAAGATACAATTTCTGTGAATGTTGTATACAAAGTGTTTCTTTAAATTGTATGAAAATACATTATAATTTCATTTCTATTATCTGCGGGGGAAATACAAATAATCAAGTTGGATTTTGTGATTTTGTGTGATGGGATCTACTTACATCTTAAATAATCTTTCCAGTATCTGTCACATCGATCTAACTCCTGAACAAGTATAAAAGGCAATAACCCACTAGAGATCTGCGATATTTTCACTACACAAGGAGTTTTTCTTTTGCGCTGAAACTCCGACAAATTTTTGGCACAATGGCAACTCTTACAACGTGCACTTCACATATGGACTTTGCTTAATTGCATTTTAATTATTAAACGAAAAAGTTTTTTCCGACAAGCCTTTTGCGAAATGTATAGAATATGCAATAATACTGGTACTCAAACTTCATGTAAATGTAAGTCAAGAGGCTTTTGGGTGATGTCCATAAAAACATCCGATTACTTTAATTTAGGGCAATTAATTATATTTAAATTTTTATAAACTATATCAAAATCAGAAAAACGTTCTCCATACAGGAAAAAATTATGGGCAAATGGTCAAATTTCTTGTATTTGAAGCAGTCAGTCAGGCAGTCAGTAAAGTGTTCTTAAATACTTAACATTAAATCAACTCTCGATTTAAGCAAAATTGCATCGACTCAGTATTTTAAAGAACAATTTCCAACAAAATCTCATCAGAGCCATCGCCATCGTCATCAATGTCATTGTCCTGTAGAACTCGAAACATTTCACATAAACTTTGGTAAGGGAATTTGCGCTCCGCTACCATTCGATGATGATGAAGATGTTGTGGGCAGGGTTGCTAACCCTGACTATGGCGGTGTTGTTGGTAGTCACTGTTAACGTGTGAGTTTGCTTCCGGTTTGTACTTGCATTCCTGCTTGCAATTGTTGTTTTAAATAAATGTTTGCTTTTCCTCTCAGTTCCTGTCATTGGAAAGGTACAGGAGAACTTCGACACAAAGGGAACAGATTCAATTCTGCACATCCGAGCGTTAGTTGTTCGTCCCTTTTGAAACTCATCCTATATTAGTTCGTATGCGAATGTGTTAATGTAAATGTGATACATATCTGCGTGTGCAATGTTTACTTTCGGTATTCTGGTCGATTAAGCAACGGACATTTGGTGAGCAGAGACGGAGAGACGGAGAAATTGGCAAATGTTGTCAAATTTGACAGACCGTAAACAAAATTTCTCACCTATTGTCGACAACGTCAGTTTGTTACTTTATATCGATACATTAAAGGCCTCATGTGTACACAAATGTGATATTCGTGTTCAAGTTGGACGTTTACAAACACGTGTCACTGCGGAAAATGACAAGCGAATATATAACTCATTAAAAAACCGAGTTCATCGGATACCAAATATCTTGAAATATTATTTCTTTTGCAATCACTCATTTTATTGATTTATTAATCAATATCAGATTAAGACACCGCTGATGCTTATACGCAGTATGTTCAGAACATTTACATTCATCCTACTGGGTGCTTCATATAAAGTTACTTCCGACAAATTAAAAAATTCAGTTTGCTAGTAATCCTCATGAATCTGTAAAAAAACCTTATTTTCAATTATTTTTTAAAGATTCTTTCAAATGTTTGCGCCGTTACGCGTTTAACAATTCGAGCGATTTTTGGCCAATTCCTCAATGGTACCTGGATTATACATGAAGGGTTTTGAACTTTTCGTTGACTCAAAGCAAAAAAAACTAAAGCTATGCTAAAGCACACGTCCGAATCGAAAAATTGGCTATTCTCCGAATTGTTCCCAAAATAATGCGATGGTTGCAAGATTTGTGTGGCGAATAATGCTGTCTTGTAGGAACCCAATATCGTCGACATCACAGGTTCCAATACAGGCAGCAAATAGCTCATTATCAGGAGGGAAAACGGGCGCCATTCACATTCATACTCCAGCCAACATATTTTTTGCAGAAATATGGACCAATAATTCCACCACCCCATGAACCACATGAAACAGTTGTTTTGTTTTCGGGTTATCCTTCAGACCAAATACCATAATTTTGAGTACTGGCGTGGCCATTATGACAGAAATAAACCATATCGTTGAACAAATTTTTGGTTGAAAACGATGAATCTTCTTCAAACTTTTCCAAAGCCCAAACAATGAAACGAAGGACTCTTGTAAACCGAACCCATACATCCTGATCATCGATGGCGCTCACAGGTACCCTCTAATTGTAAAAATTTCCTGAATTGTCTATCATCTACCGAATGTTGCTCTCAAAAGCCTGATTATCTTGCTCTAAGCGTACGAAGTACATTTTTCTACGTAGAATTGTAACGTTGATGTTGCTAATTCAGCTAAATGACGCTGTAATCCGCCAAGGCTTTTTATGATGACGTGTCAAACAATATTCAACAAAAAGACCTTGACAGTTTGGTCTGTCATAAAATCTCATATTGGAAAAATCTATTTTAATGAATCTTTGTTTGTGCATAAATTTTCAAATCAAATTTCATATTATGTCGCCTCAATGCGGTTGAATTAAAAATTTTTGAAGTGGAACATCTTCCCAGGGGCTTAAATTCTGAATTGGCAATCTTTTCTCTGACGGAAACAATATTAGTTAAAACGATATGGTACAGGAGGAAAAAAAACCATTTGACTTCTGCTCAATCGTATCTTGGCCCAGCATTCGCTTCAAATTTATAAATAATTGGATATGTTTTTTTACGTTTTGTGTGTAGAGTTGTTTGTCTGTTGGTTTATTTATTATGATGATCGAGGATTCCCTCTGAAACTTGATGCGAAACCCAAAATGAGAAACACAAATGTGACTATATTTCAAAAACGGGGCGTCTAATCCCAAAATGTTTGACATTTCTATGTGATATCCATCGTATGGTATCATAAAATATTCAACAAGTTACCAAATACAAAATCGCTAAAAAAATGTGAATACTTTCGAAACGAAGTCTTTAATAGCTCCAAAAGGGTTTAGAGGAACCAGTACAAATCATAAGGTGTGAAGATATATTCAAAAAGTTGCCAAATGACAAAAATTGTTAAAATGCAGTTATGTTCACAACTTATTTAAAAGCAAAAAAAAAACAAATGTGGTTTATATATGTATATACTAATGTCCAAGCGAGAGTGAGGGCAAACCGGAATGTTGAAAGCAAAAGCGAATGTTTTTGTTAACAATATTAATCCAGGGAATTGACCATTAATAATTCCTGTAGCTCAGCCACACATATTTTCAGCTAAATTTCAAAAACTGCCCCTTTTATTTTGAGTGTTGGAGAAAATATACACAGAATATTGAATAAATGCCATAAGTGTTAGCAAAAAGTTTTTTTTTTTCATTGAAATAGTGATGGTTGGTGATTCTCATGGGTATGATCGTGGATTCCAGCCTCGATACAACAGCTAGAACTTCTCAAACAGACGGACATAATCGCCTTTTAATGATTCTAAATATAGAATCCTTGGAAACTCATCGAATGTGAACTTCCAATTCCATTCTTGTAATATAGCTTTATGCAAATATAGAACTATTGCAAAATTGGCACAGCCTTGTTTAATTTTAATAATTTGTACTATGTTATAATTAGTCCATGTCTAAGATTCCTTTGACCTTTTCTCATTTTATGGGCGTTTCCTTCCGTATTCTCAATTATTTTTTCCTATCCATTTCCTGAACACCATTGCCCAGACCTCTTAATGATGTCAAAATTCCCTTGAACCCTCACTAAAGCACAGATTGTATTGAGATGATTTGCCTAAAAATATAACTTTCATTGCAATAACGTAAAAGTATTTCGGCATTTTTCTATAGTCTTGTGTACGAATGAATGAATGTAAGTAATATTAATATAGGTCGGGCGTACTTTAAATGGAATTCATTTTAATTAAATTCAATTACTTGTGTCCACTCAATGTGATTTATGGCCATTCCTCACGAACTGGATGCAGACTAAGTCCAGGCAGCAACAATAGCAATAATAACGAAATACATTCGGAAGATAATGGCCATACATGCCGTTGGGTCACCGGAGAGATGGACTAAAGTGAACTCACAAAAAGAAAATAAAAAACAAGAAACCAAAAGAAAAGAAAGTAAAGGAAAACTGACCCAACTCGCAAATGTGTTCAGACATCCAAGAACACAACAATAGATGGCAACAACGACGGCAATGCTGAAATAATAATAATCATAACAATCATTGTAATTTGGTTAAGTGTTTTATGGGTATAGAATGTACCTATAAATGATAAAAAGCGTTCAGATTAAAATTTCGATTTGGATTTGAGACTTGTAAATGTTCGTATGTGCTGCCAGTCGTTTGCCTGTCAGCAACAGCAATAATCGCCATAGGAAATCGTCTAATTAATTGTGTTTAATTGCAAAACAATCAACAAATAAAATAATTTGTTAGTTCATACACACTTACATAAACATCTGCATGTGTTTATGCGCATATTTAATATATATAATTTTATAGTGAATTTTTGAAAATAATTATGACCAATTATTATTTGCTGATTGTATGTACTCGTACGTATGTATATGTATGTATGCATGTCCATGTATACTGAGACTTCCTATATGTATGAGTGGGCTTTATTCTATTTATTTGCATTTGCATATTTGTTTTTCCCATAAATTTATGCACATATCGCAATAAAACAAACAAGTAATTTATTCAGCATTAAAAAGCCGCCAGCAAGTGATCAAATACTTTCCAAATAATAGGGGTATGCTTAAATAATTGGCCAGTCGAAATGTTTTAGAGTGGTTTTGGGTTTTTATTTCAAGAATTAGACAGATTTTATGTACACTAAAAAAATATCTAATTGATGAGGAATAATTTTTCATCCACTTGAAGATGAAATATCATCGATAAATTAAATGTGATTTTGTGTGATTTTTTCACATTATTATCACAAATTTTTCATATAACCGAACAAGTCAAAAAATCGCTCTAAAATTATGAGAATTTAAGACCAGGACGAAAAATAAAGAAAACTCCTGATAACGTGATCAGCCGTAATTTCATTATAATCGGATGAATGGTATAGATAACGGCGCTACAGATAACGTATGTTTTCCTTCACCCACATGCAATAAAACTTTGTTCAACTGATATCGATTTTCAGTTAACCAATCAAAATATTCGTGTCAACTTTCGTTAATTTGACAAAAGTGTATCTTCGGTCTCTGACTGATTTTTATATTTTGGACCATAAAAAAGTACTTGAATAAATATGTACTTTAATTTTGGAAAATCATCAATAAAAGTTATCCAAAGGCTGAAAAATTCAAAGTATTGTCAACATCGATCAGATCGATCGGTTCTAACCAAAATATATGTGTTGCAGGGTTTAAACCCTCGGTCATATGAACGATATTAGCTTCGGCACGATCGTTAGGTGCCACTAACGCTTATTAAACTTAGCTAGCAACAGTTTAATATTATTGTTAATATATCTGCAATTGTTTAGTTACTTTTGCACACATCCAAGTTTGCACCCAATGTGCCACCAGCAAAATATATTTAGTATTCGTCCATATCATGTTAACCGCAGACAGACAAACTAAACCACCATTTGGGGCAAAAGAAACAAAAAAACTTACTTAGGGGGAAGTAGGAATGTTTTAAATTCTATCAAGGGCTACATTGACTCTATATTGACTTTAACATTTGCCGAATTTTGGGAAAAGCAAGAAAATCCGAAATTACTTTACGCTAAATGGATAATATGAAAGAAATGTTGGGCGGCCTAGAAATACTCAAGAATCGTGGTAAATCTCTTCAAAAATATCTTCTTTTTTTTGCTTGATAATTACGATGTCGTTTAAATTTAAAACACGTAGAATCTGAAGCAATCACTTAATTAGAAACGTCGAAAAGAGGAGACGTTTGCTCGTGTTATAGGATCCTTTACAACGACCTCAAACAAACAAAAAGCGAATTAATGGCAAATAGGCAAAGGTGGGCTATGTAATTATGAATTCCACCTGACTTGTCGTATCCTTACAAACGAAAAAAATGACACAATAATAACAACAACAACCTGAGGAAACAAGGAAGTAGCTCCGCTGGTTGCCAGTTAACGTCTTTGTGTCATTCTTGTCAAGCTGTCATATGTTGTTGGCTGGTCGGATGGCTTTGTCACATAAACTACGTGATTAACAGTTTTCACACATATGCAAATACTTTCATTCGCTCCTTTTTAGCCGTGTGTGTAAGCATGCAGTTACATAAACACGTACGTGTAATATATATGGAAATGTATGTTATACGTAAGTAGCGTGAAAACACGCACACACACTCTCACGTAAAGATAAATATCTTATAGAGCTCAATTAAAACTTTTCAAATCATTACAACAATCACGTTTTGAACATCTCATACTACTCGTGCCACTGTGGCAGCTGTGGCAACTGCTCCAACCTCAGTGAAATGTAAAATCTAATTTGAATGCTCTCTTAGAGAAGAGACTAAGAGATAGAGAGGACTTTAATGAAGTGCAGATTTGGCGTTCAAGGTGAAAGTTCCACTTCCTCGGCAGGAAAAGGATTGACACAACATGTATCCAAGTGGTGCAAAAATAGAAATGAATTAACAAGTTTTGAGTAATTTTCCTCGAAAGAGCAATTAAGTGATAAGAAAAGTTAGAATCCATACAAATATAGTCAAGCCATACATACAGATGTACATATGTATCCACATATTTGGCATACTGTTGTATTTTGTATATTTGTAAGTGTAAGTTTAGGTGTAAAACTCGCTCAAATTGTTTATTATTGCTCTATAAACATACATACTACATACATAAGAGGTTTTAGTGGCTTCTACCGAAATGTGCTTTCCAGGAAGTACTTCTATTTAACTTTTTCTAAAGTTCACTCAATGTACACGACCATTCAACAATAACCTGTTGAATTTTATTATTTTTATTTTTATTTTATATGTGATTAGCATTAAACGACTAGTTTAACGAATCAGGAATTATTTCAGAACTATGGCGATTAATTCGCAAACATGGAACAAATAAAAATGACAAAATATTTTGAAACAAATGAAAACAAAAACAAGTGGACGGGAGCATTACACTATTGCATGACCGATGTTCACATACCCACCTTCATGGATAACGGCCCGCAGTATCGTGCATGATGTACATACCAACTCATCGTCAAACAGGTGAGCATATCTAAAATAGCTTCGTGACAAACATGATACATTCTATCAAAAAAAAAAAAAAACACCGGGAATCACTTAATAAAATACAAAATATATATTATATATTCAAATTTATAGCATCGCTTTTAAAGTATGCCAACGATCAACGAAATAAAACGTCAAAACATTTTTGAAACGCCTTTACCGGAATCGACTTTCTGTTCTCACTACGAATTCTCTTTTAAGTCTTCCATCGACTGGGCATGAGTGTCTCGAATTAGAAATTTGAGTTTTGGCAAGAAACAAAGTCAGCCTGAATCATGTCATAGAAAACGAATTTTGAAATATGTTTACAATGATAGCCTTATGAGATTGAGCGTTATCTCAAACGTAACGCCCAGATAATATTCTATATTCATAGTGTAATCTTCTGGTAAAAATTCTGAGTGCGTAACATCGCGATAATCGAAGAAAACAGTTAATCTTAACTTGATTTTTCATGTAGTTTTTTTTTCGCTTTCAGCTCTGGGGGATAGCGCCATTCCAAAGCTTGTTGACTGGTCTGCATGTAAAACTCATAAGTCGATGTTCACCTCTTATGATATGTCTTTTCTTTACGCTATTGAGTTTTGGAAGAAACTGCATGTCCTACGGAACTAGTCGGGCGGCAGCGAGTTTCATACATAAGTAATCGTGTAAAATGGTACGAATTGATTCGTAAAACACAGAAAGCTCAACAGCTATTTCTCCTAAACTTAAATGATGGCTATAAGATCGATATTAACTTCAGTTGAAGACGTCCATGGCTGAAGCAAATCTTCCACAACATCTCGATCGCTTTGGAATACATTGTTCCACTCATATGCACGACTTTCTGATAAAGTTGGTTAATTTTAAGCCTTCTTTAACATTTTCAGCGATTCTATTTACAGTAGACAATTTTACACAAATCATTCTTCAAATCAAATCAATCAAATCAAATGAAATCAAATCTTCTTCATTCTATGCATATCTTTATCTATTGCAAAAATCGAAAAACATGCTTGAGGCGAACTGAAGAAATCGACCACTGTAAACAAACTATTTGAGTGACAGTTATACCAACTTAGCGACAAAAAGAATTTTAACAATCCCTTTCAACAATCTATTTGACCGCACTTTGTTGACAGAATGTACGTTTTTCCAGGTTCACCACACAATTCAGAAAAGGAAATAAATTTTGTATCAATGTTCGTATCAATGTTATAAGCGCGTTTAATAAATTTAATAACCGGTACAAAACTAACATAAATTTCGAAATTAATTAAATTTTAAAATTTTCTTAAACAACGACTGTAAAGCACTGCCCCATTCGATGTTTGGAAAACAGAGCTGTCTTAGCCTTAACTTTGTCAACTTTGAAAGTATTGTTAATACAATAACATTTTTCTTATTATCACCTCCATCAAATAGTAATCCATTGCTTTAAGGTGACATTACACCTGATGAAACCATATTCCAGATCCCCTGTCAAATCAAATGTATAATAACTTAAATAATGTCTTCATTTTGGTTATTCATGTCTAAACAATAATGGTTAGTATTTAATGAAAATTGACATTTTCCACAATCAGTCAAAAATTAGAATATCTTTATGAAATGTCTGCATTCATTGTACATCGTGCCCACGCCACTGGCATGTAACCTGCCCGCCTCCTTGGTGATGTACTTAGTTTGTGTCCCTTCTTTGATTGTTGCACACCAGACAACTGCAAAGAGATACTGAACGATATCGGAACATACAAATTTCGATGTTAGTGCGGCAAAGTGCTCACACACAGGCACAGCCAGTGGCAGACAACACGTTGACATGTTATGATTGATCGATCGATGGAGGAACGAGGCACAACCCTACTGTCTCCGATAAAGACGATTGATATATGACGGCAGCGTGGTCTAGTGGCACACATATCGTACGACCATGTCTGCATGCACAAAGGTATGAGAGTCGCTTAATGCCGCATCTGCCACACTGACCATTGTTGCACGCAGAATATTTTGTATTGCAGTGGGTAGTAGCAGATACAATAGTAATCCATGTCATCGTTGTTTAGCGATTATCTCGAATGAATTCCGCTCTGGCGCTAGAACTGTAGTTGGGTCTACTCCACTTCAACACTTCTTGCGTTGAAGACGCCCATGAGCCAACACCGCGCAATCTTTCAAATGCATACAAATGGTCTCGGGTGGAGTTGCTTAAGTTATCTTGACCTAGTAATAAATAAATCAAAATGTTACCATTTTTTCTACATAAATAACAAATTTGTGTGTTGAACAATTCCACACAACTTTGCTACTAGAGGTGTCGATAATTGCCGGCCACATTGCAGCACATGTTGCTACTCACTCGTGGTTGCATGTAGGTTGATGAACGACGATAACACACCAACAGGTAGTTCGATATGTTTGCTAAACCTATTTAGGTCTCCATATCTCAGAAAGCCACACAATTGTAGGTAATTATCCAAACAATGCCCATTGTTCAGGTGACACCGGCTGTGCGCCACTAAACTATTGAGAGTTTCAATCGACCACAATTTAATCTTTCAATACACAAATAATCAATCGTCGATCGATCAATCATTTTACTTTATATTTACAAAATGCCATTGAAGATTTACTAATTTCACAAATAAACAATTCTATTCTTTTGATGAACAACATTCAAGCACGAGAGGACTTATCTGGGGCTAGTAAAGTAGAGTATATCGGATGTAGATTCTAAATATAGTACAGAATACAAGTATGCAGATGTGCACATATGGTTCCCTAAGATACACAGAGTCCTTCTGCTTGTTTATGTGTGTTAACATTTCTGTCACCCTGCTTGTTTTGACATTCTCAAATGACAGTCGATGGATAATATCTGCTGTTTCTGTTTACACACAAGTATACATATAATATTTGAGTTGCTCCTATCTACTCAGAGATTAGGAGTGTGTAGAACTGGATTTTTAGTTTTGTTTTCAGCATTCGATATTGAACCTTTTATGTTATGGTTTTGTTAGCTTATGTGGATTATTGAATTATTTATGTTAAACTAATCCTTAACGCAGGTTATGTAAAAATTGCGACTAAAATCAATTACCGACTAAAATAAAATTATTTTAGTTATTTCTAAATAGTCATGCGACTCTAAGAGGAAGGAATTCAAAGAGTTATCAAGTTGCTTCACTAACCATTGACTTAATCACTTACAGGGATTTAATTTGTTAAAATATTTTAACAAATTGGAAATATAATAGATCAGTTAAATTCGTAAAATGACTCAACAAATTTCTCACCAACTGTCTATTTTGGCAGCGTCGGGAAAGAGATTTTTGATAACATAAAAACAATGTTAATTCAAATCTCAAGCCTTTTCGTGCCCAAACATAACTGCACTCGCAAGTGACAATGATAAGCGACACTCTATATGTTTCTTAGATGAGGATAATTCAGGTGGAATCTGTATTTACTATGTTGCAGTTCCAATACAACAGTAAAGTTTTTTCCTACTGTGAGAACAACTTGTAATTGAAACATTATTATTATATACAATCTGCAAACTGTTTTTACATAAAGTGCTTTTAAAACTTAACTCTGCTTAAAGAATATTTTTCATTGTAAATATAAGAACAATTTGTTCAGAGAGAATTTCTTGGGTACAAGACATCATTCACGGTGAATCAAATTCCTATCATCGATTGCAGCTACAGACGCCATGTGGCACAGTGTACTATAAGCGGCATATAGCCCCAATTTCAATGGCCAGCAATCTTTAACTTTTTGACTGAGTTTTACAGAGAACAACCCAGCTAAAATGATTCAGAAATATTTTGTCGATATTTTCCACATATTTGTATATTGAAGTAGAGGCGTTCAAAGTGCTTAAATCGTAAAAATTCTCTGCTCAAATAAAAGTTAGATGTAGAAGAAGATTTTTCCAAAGCTTTAAAAAACAAAGAAATTTTGGTAAATCTGTTGAATGAGTATGCAGTTGACATGTTATTATATTATATTATATTATATTATATTATATTTTCTCTCCCTGAACGAGGTTTCAAGCGCCGAAATCAGTCTTTTACATTTTGATACACCATAGTCGATATAATATTTTAAAAATAAAACAACGATAATTTGGAGGATATGTAGACGAAATTGAGTAAAAAAGAAAATATTCACGTCCATTTCCTAACAATTTTTTGTTAGAATCTCAAAAATGGGCCAATTTTTAGAACCTACTTTTAGAGGTGCCTCTTTGTCCATGTTGCATTCTTTACATTTTCAAAATATCTTAAAAAAAACTCGATAAATATTTTACACATATAAAGGCGATTTATGTTTTACAGAGTCACAATTGAAGCCATTGCTGGGAATTGTTGATTAATTACAGCTTAATGGTTAGACATTTTCATCTGGTTTTCTGGATAAGCTAAGCTAAATTATTAAGCTCACGATATATAAATAGTATAAAGCTTTAAGCAAAGCTCCTTGATGTAATGTAGCATTACAAAATTGTAATGATTTCAAAAATTTTAAAAACTTAAAACTGTTATTGGGCGTGGCGTATTCTGCTCGGTTTGAATTAAATACTTAAAAGTAACTAATTTGAGCCATTGTCATTCTATTTTTTTGATTATGTATAAAATATGATGTTTTTATTTTGAAACTGTATGGAACGCAGGTATGGACGGAAAGAGACAATCATATAAATTAGGCTTGCGGAGTTTTAAAGACCTAACTGAAGTCCCCCTAATCAATGTCGCAGCTTGTATGAAAATATTCTACTGTGTATCGCCGAGGTAGAACTTATTCTATTTCCCAGAACTTTGCAAGCGTAGCCAGTATTGAGACCATGACTTTTCACAAATAAACGATGAAAACCAATGAAAATATATTATTTTTGCAACATATAAATGTTTTAAATAAAATTATAGTAATTACCTATGCTAGAGTAACTAATATTTAGAGTGAGAAATAAGAACAAGAATGGCGAAAGAAACAATTTAAACAATCTTCTCATTTGGCGTCGCTCGTCGAAAGTCGTAATCTTTTCTTTTAATTACGTCTCGCCGTTAGCGACAATTTGCATCGTCGTCTCAAACGACACCAGTTATTATATTTCTCGGAATGCAAACTCAACGTAAATTATTCTTGTTTCAGCGGGGAAGCCCCTAAGCTATTGAAGACACAGACTTTGTACAAAAAGAATGCAGATCCTATAAAAATATTTTCTATTTTCAAGGAGGTAGTACAAAACGTTCATTCAAAATTGACTTGAAATATCCTCATTTCCAAAAATTCAAATACAAGGTGTCCATCGGGAAGGTATACTACTTTGTTTGTTCATAATTTTTGATTAAATGAAAGAGAAATGAATTTATATTGATAAATATTTTATTTAATGTCGGCAATTATTTATGGAATACAATATCAGATAAATGTCCGCCTTTTTTAGCCTCAAAATGCGAGCCCATTGGAGCACATTTTTCATTACATTCTCACACATTTCTTGCGATATTTCATTAATTTCATTACGAATATTTTGTTTAAGTTGCTCAAGCGTTTGTGGTTTGTTTGCATAAGCCTTGCTTTTTAGATGTCCCCACAATAAGAAGTCCGGAGCAGTCAAATCAGGCGACCGTGGAGGCCAATCAATATCACCATTTCTTGAAATAACTTGTTGTGGAAAGAGGTCTCGCAGTAATTCCATTGTAATCCAGGCTGTAGACGATGTGGCACTGTCTTGTTGATACCACATGTTAATCAAGCCCAAAGCATGCAGTTGTGGCATTAAAAAGTTTTCAATCATATCACGATATCGCTCCCCATTGACAGTTACCGTTACACCGTTTTCAGTTTCAAAGAAGTGAGGTCCAATGATTCCTCCTGACCAAATTGCACACCAGACTGCCACTTTTAATGGATGCAAAGGTGACTGATGAATAGTTTGAGGGTTTTCCATTGCCCAAAACCGACTATTCTGTTAATTCACATATCTATTCAACGAGTTGTAACATCCTATTGGCATATGTACGGCGGCGTAAATGGTCTTGTGGAAGAAGCTCTTGTGTCAACTGAATCTTAAAGAGAAACAAATGCAAATCCTTGTGCAATATTGTGGCCAAAGTTGTTCTTTGAATTTCAAGCTCCTGAGCACGGCGTCGAATTGAGGTTGATGGATTATTCTGAACACTTTCCTGAGCTGCAGTAATGTTTTCAACCGATCTTGCAGTACGTTGTGGTCCATGCTTGGCCCTATCAGTTACAGACCCTCTTTCTTCGAAATCATTCACTACACGATAAATAGTGCGTCTAGTTGGCACGTTGTTTCTCCCAAAAATTTCGCGTAACTTTCTCATCGTCACAATAATCGATGACGTTGACGTTGGTTTATCAAATATTTTTTCATAATAAATTTGCTACGTCTCTACTTCACGACAAAATGGCGGCAAAGCAAAACAATGTGCGGATACCCTGTACATGAAATTCCGTAATCAAAAATTCTAGCGCTAACATTAACAGTAATCCTAAAGGGAAAATGTAATTTAGCACAAAGAAGCTCCATCCGAATAAATTAAGTTCATGGCACTTGATACCGCAAAAGTAGTATGCGTTCGATTGAGCTAAGTCCACCCTTCTAGCTGGCTGACTGACTAGGTGGCTTTTATATAGCCGTGTAAATCTTTGTGAAACCGATTATAATTTCAGACCTACCAATATTTATCCGGTTTATAACCACAAAGTGGAAAAGGAATTGCATCGAAAACTCCCTTTAGTGTCCCTACCTTCTATATTAGTTCTAAGTAGAAGGTTTTAGTTATAACCAATAAACAGAACTAAGCACTTCACCACGACTCTTCTGGCGCCCGACACAGTTTTGCGCCAACACAAAATGACGTCGGATGAAGGTATGATTAAATCAATTCACCGTTTGGTTATAGTCATCCGGAAAGGCGTTAAAATGCTAAAGACTGAGAAATAGGACTTTGAAAGCCATTTTATAAAACACCTTAAGTTCGGCATTAGTGTTTGAAGACCAAAAATTGGAGAATTCAAAATTGTTTTAGATAAGCGCTGTTAGTTATTTCTTAAGATAAAAGATTTCGAGATATCTCTAGGATAGGGAACAAAAAAGAGGAAATTCGAAAATATACAAAGATCTAGCATTTAAAGTTTAGTTTCGCAGTTAGGATGGTCTGTAATAAATCTCAACAAAAAATAAATTAATCCGTTACATCTCAAAAAAGTTAATCAAATCAAATGATGTTTATATAGCATGATCATTAAAATCGATTTAATTGTAATTAATGCATTTTCTATCGCCTAGAGAACAAGTCCTAAGATCTGTTTAAAATGTTTGTTACCCAGTGTAGTTGACGTTAATAATTCACTCGCAAGTTAACCCAAAACTTTGTGAATAACTAGCATAAAAAGTCAACATGATATTCGCTTTCTTTAATCGATATGTGAGTCATATCATGAGTACACAAGGCCGGCAATGAAATACATAAAGGAAAAAAGTTGTTGGCATTTTACAACTTGTTTGATCAGAAATTTTGGTACTTGATCGAAAACTACTATTTACAAAATTGAAGAATAATCTGGCAACCCTAGATGTAGGTTAAAGGTCATTGTTTTCGTTTGCAAACAGATAAGACTACATGCATCACGATATTCTACATTTACTTGGCCCACTCTGTGTGCTGAATCAAAAGAAAAGTTAACTATGCATTATCCAGTTCCGCACAGCCCGGATTTAGCCCCTTAGTTTCGGAATCAGCGCGTAAAATAGCAACTTTGTGTTGCCACCGAAAACGCCAGCATAGAAGGTATCCACATCCGTAGTTGGTCTCCATACGACGATGTCAAAATACAAGAATGGCTCTCTCTCTCTCAGCGCATGAAAAAACAACTTTGAGTTGCCATCGATAACTGGTTCCACAAAAAGGAATAAAATTTAATTTTTTCACTAAAACATTATCGGTAAGTAAAAAGTAAAGCATCCTCGAAAACAGAAATTTATCAAAGTTTTTGACACAATGTTGAACATTTGTGCGATTGCAAATAAAATTAACAGAGGCGTGTCATAGAACGGAAACATTTAAAGAAGGATTAACCACATTTTCATGGAAGCAATAAAAAAAACCCCTCTTTTGGTGCTCTTTTTCACTAATCTAAAAAATTTTGTTCTTGAATCTGTTTTTTTTTTCATTCAAAAATTAGCATTTAAATATGTTCCTTTCAAATGCGTCTCTTGAGAGAGCTTTCTTAAATACAAATTGTTGTGATTAACGCACAGGTAGACATTTTGTGTAGAAATGCACTATTAAAATCTGCTCTAAAGTAGGACATATCGTCTAGATTTTGTGTTCAACATATTTATAAAACTTTTACAAAATAATTTTTTACCAATACAAAGTGTTAGTGAGTCTGTGGCTATTATTTAAGGGGACCCTATTCTCGTTATAAGTAAATGAAATCTTAGCAACTTCGCACCATTTCGGTGCAATTCAATTAATTAATTATTTACTGAATAGCACAAAAGTGTTTCTTTTGTTTTTGGAGTACCTCATAAGCTGGTTTTTACATTTTCTTTAAAGCCGGTTCTCAAAAACTACTGTTACTGGTCGCAAAAACAAAAGTACTAAAAGTATAGTAAACTCTTTGTTATGTTCTTTATTTCTTACATATTGTTTTTATCACTTTGCTGTTATCTCTATTCGCAAGAATATTATTTGAATTAGAATAAAAAGAGCGAATATCAGCAGAACGAGAAACAACTGATGTTCACTTAAATTAATCTTATTGCGATTTTTAATTTAATTTTTTTGTATTACTGGCTTTGTTTAAACAAATTTACTTTATATTGCACGCAATATCGGTATTCCTGTACCAGATGATTATCAGCGCAATAATTGTGTTCCGAACAAAGGAAGATGTCTCATTGGCTACTTTAAACATATCTGGCCTCAAATGTCTCAAATCAAATCATTCTGCTTGAGGCCTGTACTTAATGTTAATTTCAAGATTCGAACTGTATAGATCGGCATAATTCTTGGAAAATTGACACCCATCAATTCGGGCAGATAAAATACGAATGAACTTTAGTTCCTACCGACTTCGATATTACCCACAAAAGGCAATATCAATCCTTTATGAGAATCATATTAATAAAAATACTGTAAACTATAAATTTTTGCATGATATTTAAAATATTCTACCGTTTCCACTGTAATAGTTCAAACTAACAAACAGAAGCTGTCATAGTACAAGAATCATTAGACCGTACATTCCGCCATAGTCATACTAAGGGGTAAAATCCGAAACAGTGTCGATTAATTCAAAATTCGCATGAAGGTTTTACTACTTATATTCGAAAAACCGAGCGCACTTTTGTTCTGTTTCTCATATATATTTATTTTCCCCACCATAAATTTTGTTGAGGAGCGATTAGTATACCAATTTAGAATTTTACGGAAACATAACATAAAAATTCACAAAAAAATAAAACCCCTCTATGATGTACGCATATTAAATGCATTTGTCCTAATCAGGGACCTTCACAAAAATTTTCTATCGTTTCGGTTTTGATTTTGTAATGTTATGTGGAAGTGTTTCAAAAGTTCACTTCGATTCGTCATGTTTAAAACGACCTTCAGCTTCCCCCAAATTTTAGATATCAGGATCTCTGAGATTTTCACTGCTACCTGACAATTTTTTTTTTGTTTTGCTTTTGAACGAGAATTAAAATTACTCCCGCTTTGAGTTTATAAATCAGAATTAATATTTTTCCATTAAACGTTCACATCGACACACAAGTTTTTATCAGCTATCAAGTTTTTCAAAAAAAATGTTGCTATTTTACATTTCTTCAATATTCCTTCACATTGGTTCACACAAAAACAGTAATTTCGCGGTAATCCTACTCAATAAAAATAAAAGCTCTACAAAATGAATCTATTTGAAACACAAAGACGAAAGCAAATAATTGCTCATTTGCTTGCTCGCTTGCTTCAAATACAATTTCGATTCGCTTACCGAACAAATAAATCCAAACTATTTTCTGGGTTAATTTCATTTCGCTGGCACTCCATTGTTCCAATATAAAAATGAAATATTTTTAGAACGTAAGAGTAGTTGCCATTTACAACAGTAAATACATAAATTAATATAAAATTAAATCGATACAAAATTTAATTGACAATTTAAACAAAACAAAAAAACACCTGGGAACACTTTTAATGTATTCCATTTTTGAATTCAACACGAATGTTGGAAGTAAAAGATATTTAAATTTTCATTTTATTAGAAACTAATAAAACTTAGCTTTGCTTGGTATTCAACACGTAATTTTTTGAAATCATTAAACTATAAAATATTTAATAAACAACTAAACGTTTCACCTATTAAGGCTCCCTAAATATTGGTCATTTTCCTTTCTTTAAACTATGTTATTACCTTAATATTAGAATAATAAAAATTGCGTCTGATTAGTAATTTAATCGTTCAATAACTATTTCAATCAACTATTAATGTGTAAGTCATCAGTCACGTAACAGTAGCAGATAATATTCTTATGTGTAATCAATCGTAAGAAATTTGTCTCTAATACGGACAGAAAACATATTTTGCAAAGCATTTTTGAATTTTGGGCATACAAAACATGTTTTTTATTAGAAACTTCTACCGAAATATAAATAAATCCGATTAAAAAAAAAATTGAGGAATGTTTTTAATCAAATTGGAAAAAGCGAAATCAGTTGATATGACACTGTAGTTTTAATATTTAATTGAGATTTCTTTGAGTCGGAGCAAATATTCTTCAATAAGCCCGACAGTAGTGTATCGTGGAGCGTTTTGTGCAAAGCTCGGGAAAGAAAATTTAAAAATTTCTTGTGGCATCCCAAAGGACCCGGAGTCTGTAATTATTTATAAATCCAAGTAGTGTGAAGAAATTAAAATTCCACAACAATTTGTTTTTTTGTGAAAATGATTGCACGTCGACTATAATGTACGAGTATATTAGATGGTGTATGAAGTACAAACGTAATGTGAAATTCACATTTGTATTTTTTATTATATCTATTTTCGACATTTCGTTTGACCTGAAAGATTACAAACTTTGAAAAGCCGACTAAAAGCGTTTACAATTAAAATAATCGATTACGTTAACTGATTTGTAGAAACAGTTGTTTTGAACCAGATAGTTCGAACCTGCATCGAAGTTTGATCTGAATTAATGAACTACGTCTATAACGAACTATTTTTTTGTAGGCACGATAACTCTCTACGTTTAAATTCTGTTTCCTTTAGTTGTTGGTCTTGCTTTATATCGAAATGTGAAACTTACCAATTAAACGCATCACCTCGTGCAGATTCAGGTAGACGTTGAGATGACACTGGACGAGGCTGGTGCTTAAAGCTAGGAAGAGTAATCCAAATACGACAAACGATGTGCTTGGACAACACATGATCGTTTGTTAGTTGGGTTAATGATGAATGATAGATTTTGAGCACAGAAGATTGTGTGTGAAATATATTTCTTTGTATTCTTTTCGTTTTTTTCTTTCAAAAATCTTCAATTCAATTTTATTTAAACATAATCCTATAGCTTGATTGTATTTTACATTGAACAACAATATCAAGTTTTTAATTCACTTTTATAATTCGAAGTATTTTCAGTTAAAAATCACATAAAATACACTGTAATCCAATTGATCGATCTTTTAATCTCAAATGCTATTTATTCCTCTTTTTTTTCTTTGTCGTTCGGTTTGGTTTATAATCGTTCGCGAGTTTATTGAGATGATATCGATTGTGGTGATGTTGATGTCGTTATTGCCGTAATGTTACTACGCCCGTGTTGGACATGTAAGCAGTGTTAAATACGTTTTTCTTATTTGACTTGCAACAGAACGGAAGAGCACCATCCGAGTTTTTAACGTGCACACCGTGACGAGTTTCCAAGAACTGTCAACTGGATAAATAAACAAATCGCATCTGAGCCAAAGGCAGCAATCGAGCAGCCAACCATGCACTGAACAACACGACCACCGTACCACCACAGTACCAACATAGCGCCAGCATTGAAGATATCCGTGGTTGGTCTCCATACGGCGATATCTAGATACAAGAATGACTCTCTCTGTGACAGGAAACCCACAGAGCTGTTCTCTCCTACCACATCACCACGAGTTATCTTTAGCTCTCTCTCTCTCTCTCAACTGTGGACTACATTTTAGGAATACTTTAAGTCCGGATGCATTTACCATATGACCACCTTGGGAATGTTTTTTTTTTAGTACATGTAGTGCCATCTGTTAGCAAGAGATACTCAACCCTCACATGTGTGTGTGTGTGTACTTTATACTTCTCCTCCTGTTGGAGGTTTTATAACAGTTATGGTAAAAGGTTATTTTGCTAGGGGAAGCACTGCCACACAATATCATTATAAAGGGGAAATAATGAGGGGAATGGAATGATATTATCTGCTAAGCGGATTCTACTACATGCTTGGAATGCTACAAAAGGGGATTATTTGTTCACGGCAGTAGAAAAGTGGAATTCATCCAAGTTGAATGGTTCGATACAACCACATGGTTTCATTATACGGTTTGAATAAAGTTATTGCACTGTAGTATAAGCAGTACTTTACGCATGTTGTGGGTAAATTCTATGTGCACTGCAAATTAAAATATTCACAGTGGAATGAGTTATTAGATGATTTAACATAAAATTGTTGTTCTCACAAAAAATCGTGTAAATCGTTGCCGACATCACGAAAGAAAACTTCGAAACAATCAAATTAATATTTATAAATCCACCCTAAGGAGTGAAGGATATATACATACATATGTATGTATCATTTTATAAGGCAACCAGTGCAGGGATTTAAGTCAATAGAACTAGCTTACACCCTTTTGCGTTGCTAGTAAATCGTCAGGTTCTTTCCATAAATTGGTCGGAATTAACGCATAATAAAATAAGAAAAATTATAAATTGTAACTGACTTGCTGTAGTCTTCCGATTAGAAATCAGAGGTAATCACTAGTATTTGCTAAGATAGCATCCTGAAACTGATGACCTTGGTAACGCTATCAACAAGGTAACGCTATAATATTAAAAGAACAATGGTTTGAATAGTTAATTTCACTCTCTGGATAGCTGAACTGGCCGCATGAATTATTTCTTTTTTGTGTTTTCCTTGTTAGTCTTCTTTGCTAGTTTTGGGACCACCCTCGTAGACACCTTGCGCGGATAATAGAATCAGTCCTGTCCGGGAACGCTTCATACGCTGCACGAACGTAGCCTGACACTACTTTCTCCCATTCTCGACAAAGAGTAATCTAAATTGTTTACGCGCCCAAGATCACAAAGCATTATTTAAACCTATTCACACATTAGCGTGTGAACAAATAATCGCATATGGTTATAATGCAAATCAAAAGACAGTTTAGACCAGCAAATTGCTCTGCGAAAGTAAGCCGACCTCATTCTCGCAGCGAGTGAAGCGTTCCCGGACAGAATCGATTCTATTATCCACACTAAGGCTGTCTACATCGGACGTTAACAAATTTTTCTTCAAATTTTAAATATTTTTGTGGTATGACTGAAGTTTTTCAATAAAAGAAAATTAAATTACAAATCAAAAAGAAATTATAACTTTGTTACTTTAATTGTGCATTAATTTGCGCCATTTATTGATAAGGACCTAACAATTTACCATGCCACTTACTGTACTCCGCACGCTTTCTCACCAATGAAAAAATGACGTTCAATGAAGGTACATATAAGTCAGTTCAGCTGACTGAAATTTCTGTATTGACCTTTTCTTCTTTGACAACTCGAAAGGCATATTTAGTAACACTTCATGAAATTGGTTCCTTCGTCTGGATTCACTTATAGAATTCTTCCATTAATAGGTAATGTTGTTTTGTTGGAACCAAATATCGTCGAGATCTAGGACGTTATCTTGGCGCAGTATCAGGCGCCTTTTAAAGTTACATTTCGCCCTGCCTCATTTTTTAAAGACCCACAACCACCAGCCCATAAAGCACAGGAAACCATTTTTATCTGGACATAATAGCTGGCTTTGAACTTCTTTCGGTTGCCCTCCAGCTCAAGTAAACCATAAAAAAAGTTTGGTCGATCTCTTCTTCCAGATTTTCAGAAGTCAAAAGTGACAATTCTGAAGATCGTCTGGTTGCAATTCTTAAACGAGTTACATTTTCCATGCTTTTGGACCAAGATACTCGTATACTAAAAGTAGCTGCTTACGACAATCCAAGCTATTGAAAACGATCCTCCGAATAAACGTATAATGGTCGACGCGTATATTCCCTGCTACTGCAGATATGTTTGGCCGCGTGTTATCCAATAGATTGATAAAGTTGATATTTCTATAATTTTTTATATTTTATGAACATCAAGAAAACCCTTGAGAATTGAGCAATAAAACTCAAAACATTTATTATTCATTCAAATTTATTGTATCGCCTTTAAAATAAGCTCATCTTGGGATAATACGCTTCTTATTATGCCAACGAAAAAATCCAATCATCAGGAAAATTTTCAAACGCATTTTCCGAATACGATACAGAGAAGACGTTGATTGGTTGTTCGATGGTACTCGTTTATGGTGGCCTTATGACATGGTGCGTTGTCGTGGTGTGACAGAGAAAACAGTCAATATTATCTTGACTTTTGATCGACAGTGACGCGTTTTCTCGAAGCTTGTTAAATGGTTTGCATGTCACACTCGTTAATCCATGTTCCATGACCAGTTAAAATGAGTTTTATGAATGTGGCTTCGGAATTGACTTTCTAGCATAACATGCTTATTGTTGTTCCAGTTCCAGTCAAATCTACCGTCAGCGTCTGGTTCATTGGGTATTTGGGTCGGTGCATTTCCGATAGTAAGAACACGCGCGGCGTGATTTGCGTTTAGCTTAGTTAATACGACGAATTATAGCACATGTACGGATTTCAAATCAGAACAAAACAAAGCGCTAGCGATGTATTCTTAAAATTCACCGTGCTTGGATCACGATAGTCATCATCGGCCCACATTCCCTCAAAAATAAAGAAGACGTTAAAAATTCCGTCTATGTGAACCGGTGCAGGAAAGTGATCAGATATGATTTAAACAATTTAACGTACTATAAAATATGCAATCAATATTGTTAAGGGAGAGTTTACAATAATTTTGTTTCCACTGACAAAACGATGTCTATATTCCAGCAATCATTAAAGGCATTTCGGAAGCAGTTATTGCGCCAATCCGGCAGCAGCCATAGAACAGAAATTTGAAACCATCACTTGCTATTTCGGAATAAAACAATTTTAATACCCTGTAGGGATGAGCGTTTGTTATCCGTGTTAACCCTTTCAATAGTATTCCGTATTGTGCCGGTAGGCCGATTATGAGAACCATAAGTTATTCTAAGCCATAGGCGTAACAAGGGGATTGTTGGGGGTACTTAGTCCCCCCCAGAACTTTTTTTAGCACTCCCCAGGGTTTTCAGACTGGATGCATTGAATGAATTTAGCTCCCCCAGAATGAATGAAAATGAATTTTAATCAAAATCTATAACTCTTGTAAGAATTCACTTCAATATGAAATTGTATATCAAAATACTACCGAGAGGCGCAGAATTATTATCATATATCTTGTCAAGGGATGATTCTAATTCCAAAATTTAAAACATAATATGTTTTGATAAAAATACGTTAAGGTAATTCACCTAACAACATATTTTCTGTCGAAAAAGTGCCGAAAATTGGTCAATACGAGGTGTGTTCAAAAACTAAGGGGAATTTTCAAATTTCGCGGGCCACGTATATTCGACTTTCGATTGTTATTATTATTTTTTTTTTATGTTAGTCTCGAAGATATTTGTGAGAGACATAAATAAGACAAGTGTTTTGCATGTTCGGCGATTTTCTGCTATCGAAAAAATAAATCAAAGAAGTTGCATCAAATTTTGTGAAAAAAATGGAATTAAGTGCTTAAAAACACTTGAAATGTTGGCAATGGCATACGGTGAGAGTACGTTGAGTCAAAAAAATGTTTACAACTGGTACAAGCTCTTTACAGAAGGTCGGGAAGATGTGAATGACGACGCTCGCTCTGGATGCCCCAACACATCTACAACCGTTGTTGGGAAAGTGAAGGAAATTGTTATGGAGAATCATCGAATCACAATTAGAGAAGTTGCTGAGGATGTCGGCAGATCGGTTGGCTCATGACACGCAATCTTTTCGGAAATTTTGGGCATGAAGCGTGTGGCAGCGAAGTTCGTTCCAAAATTGCTGAATTTTGACCAAAAACAACGTCGCATGAGCATCGCTCAGGAATTGTTAAATGACGTCAACGATGATCCAGATTTGCTTAAAAGGGTTGTAACTGGTGATGAATCATGGGTATACGGTTATGACATCGAAACCAAAACCCAATCGTCCTAATGGAAGAGCCCGGAAGAGCCAAGACCAAAAAAAGCACACCCAAGTTCTTCTTTTTTCTTCGATTACCATGGCGTAGTACATCAGGAGTTCTTACCACAAGGCCATACGGTAAATAAGGAGTATTACCTTGCAGTTATGCCCCGTTTGCCTGAAGCAATACGAAAAAACGCCCGAAATTGTGAAAACAAAATTCATAGCTTTTGCATCATAATAATGCACGTGCTCACTTATCTTTGCTTGTGAGAGATTATATGGCCAAACACAACACCGTTATTATGCCTCAGCCACCGTATTCGCCAGATTTGGCCCCCTGCGACATTTTTCTGTTCCCAAGATTGAAGAGACCCATGAAAGATCGGCGTTTCGCGACGATTGAGGAGATAAAAACCGAATCGCAGAGGGAGCTCAAGGACATACCAAAAAGTGAATATCAGAACTGCTTCGAAGATTAAAAAAAAAACGCTGGCATAAGTGCATTACTTTGAAAATAAATAGAAATTGATGAATAATTAAATATTTTTTGAGAAGAATGAAATTTCAACTTATTTTTTGAACACACCTCGTATAACGCAAAATATTTGTTATTTATTCAAATAGGCGCCTTCAGAAGTTTCTATTTTCTTTTATTTGTTTTCTATTTTCATTCTATGCCAATGAATAGTCCAATCATTACAATATTTTACAAACGCATTTTCGGAGAAATTATTTAATTCTCACCACCATTTTTCTTTTACATCTTCTATAAATTGAAAACCTGAGACTCGAAGTACTAAATACAGTTTTGGAAAGAGGAAAAAGTCAACCGGAACTACATCAGATGAATTCGGTGGTTGTTCGATATTTTTTGTTTGCCGTTTTATGAATGTGGGGTCTGAGTATACTAGTTAGCGACATTTTTGAACAAAACTCATGTCTTTTGGAACTATGCAAGCGAAAACGTGTCTCATATATAAGCAATCGTGATACAAATTGATTCGTGAGACGCAAACGATAGCAGCTTAACTACTATCTCGCCTTAAATGACGATTTTCTGCCACAACTCTCTTCATCGATGTTAACTTCAGTTAAAGACGTTAATGACTGACCAGAGCGGGACAAGTCTTCCAACACCTCTCTATCGCTTCGGAATACGGAATACGAAGTCGATTCACCGTTAGCCTTCTGTAAATAACATTTTCTGCGATTCGGCATCCGAAATTCCATTTGTCATACATTTTTATTCATTGCAGAAATATCAAAACACATCTATGACAACTTAGCGACAAAGGGCTCTTTCAATAATCGATTCCCGACTATATTTTAACTGAATGTGTACCTACACCCAATAATCTCACTCTTTTCTACAAACCTAACGTGATTGTCTATTCTGATCTATTTATAATTTTGAAATAAGATATCTGCATAAGTACTCACGTACCACCTATTATGGTCGGAAGTAAGCCCAATATTGTTAATAACTTTGTGCACAACTTTGTATCAAATTCAATTTATTTATTAAGTGCATCAGATTAAAGGAAATTATAAAATGATAAAGTACAGCCAAGCCCTCTCTAGTGACTATTATACGGATTTTATCATACTGCCACGCTAGACCAAAGCAAAAAGATATTGGATAAAAATATATGTAAATCAATTCAACTGATGAAAATTTCTGTACGGATTTTAATTCTATTTGTCGAATATCTAATTCCATTTCTCTAAATAATTCGCAGAATTTTTTAATTTATTCCACTAATTATTGCTTTTAACCAACTAAAAATTTTGATATGCAAGGCTAAAGGAGGGATAAGTGGTTTTCGGAGTTTAACAAACGAGGGTTGTCGTAGATGAAGTTTTGGTATAACGGCTTTAAACGAATACCCAAGTCTTCAAGTGATACAAGTATTGTTTTTTTCGTGAATAGTGTAAAGTAAAGCTGGTTGATTTTTTTTCTTGTCCTCGGCCTATGGAAATTCTTGTGGGCGAAAAAAAGAGCCACAAACTTTGAACTTTAACCGGAAGCAACGCCCGCAATCATCAACCTCTCGCTCGTTATCGACCATGGTAGACTGAGAGTGGTCGCCCTAGAAATGAGGGGAAACGAAACACTTATAAAGAAAATGTGTGAGGAATATCAGATGGGACGTAGTAAGTCGACAAATTCTTGTTACTATACTATAATACTCTTGGTAATACCATAAAATAAGGAGAAATATAACTTTTTGAAGCCCACCACTTAGAAATTATAGAGGACCTATAATTTTTACTAAATCGGTCGATTCGTATATATGGTAGATACCCTAAGCAGCGTCCAATACTAATTTGTACAAAATCCCCAAATATTTCAATACCCGGCTACCATCTGACAAAATATTTGGCTGTTCGAAGCTTCATAAAGATTTACGACAGTTATAACGTCTATTATTAACTCGTCGTGTTAGTACTAATAAATGATTCTGAAGTCTTTGGGGTTGACAGAATTGATGGCTTAGTATTTCCGGAGAATAATCATCCTTCCGTAGACATTGCAATATCTTATTCGGTTAGTTCTCTTGGATATTCTCGTATGAATCATATGAAATATTCTTTCTTTTCTTTATGTGGCGATTAGATACTTACCTATACGTACAACACGACCAACTCCTAATAATAACACTAGGAATCAGATTGATCATGTGATAATAAATGGAATGCATGCTTCTAGCGTCATGGACATGCGTATGATTCGTGGTGCCAATACCTACTCGGATCACCACCTGGTTGCAGCTGACGTACGCAAAGCGAAAAACGTAAGTAACAGGCACACAAAAAGCTATACGGCACTAAGCTCTATACCCTCGAGATAGCAACAACCTACCCCACTTAATTCTCTCAAGTACTCTAATTAAACGCGCCTAATCTTGATGTTCCTCATGCATAGTAGCAACATATTGAACATTCTGTGTTACTTGCTTCGAAAATCGTACTTGGGTATGTGAAACAGCGCTCAGACGGCCCCTGGTACAATGAAGAATATGCCACAATGCCTAGGGAATAGGGTGCTGCATACAGGGAAACGCTGCAGCTAATTGAAAAATACGGTTTTAGAAAGAGCCGGAGAGTGAGAATATAGGAAGATGCAGAGGTAGAAGTAAAGCCCGAAAATTCTACCAAAAGATTGAAAGTAAAGAGAATGGGAAAGGGCTTACCGGGACCAAGGTTTTGAAGTAGTTGTGGAGGAGAAGCACAGAAGACTGATCATTTGGATTATATATAGTAGATAAGGATATCTATTTCTGGTCGACACCTAGGAAGAGGAAAAAGGTCCTTTAACGAAGTTCTGGTCGCCATCTTCTGCGCCGCCCATCGAGTTCGTTGTCGAAAACTTTTCATGCTGACGCAGCTGGGTCCGTCCCTACAACATTACCTAGTCAACGCAATGCCTTTGTTTTAAGGCGCTTAACCATGTTGTGGTCACTATGTACCTCATACACATCATGGTTCATGCGATGCCAATATTATAGTTTTATTAATTTAAAACGTAAAACTTAGTCAAAGTTTTCTAGATTGACGTACGATGGTGCTGAGTATAGCAGGTTCTTTTGGAGACCTTTTCTATGCAACGTATTCTGTTAGGTGACGGGTATCGCTCTGCGCATATTTTTCTCTGGATCTCAATAGTATTGACGAACACCATTGTGATGTACCGCTTCACTGGGCTTGATGATGTTCAGAACATAATTTCGGAACACTGTTTTACTAATAAATTTCCTTTTCAACATGTCTTAACAAGACATTAGCAACAATTACCAACTTAGTTAATTTTTTTTTCAACAAAAGGACGCCGTTTACACCGACTTCAATAAGGCTATTGATAGGTTGAATCATAAATTATTGCAGCACAAACTGTACTTAATTGGCATTAATAGTCGTCTACTACGTTGAATATCGTAGTAGGCAGAAATAGTAGGTAGACTGTCCTTTGGTAGTGATCTTCCCAGATCAATTTCTATTTCGTCAGGTGTACCGCAGGTCAGCACCTTGGGTTCTATTTTATTCTAGCTATTCATTAATGACTTGCCGACTATTATTTGTAATTCTGATACTGATGCCGATGATGGTTATATGTTATTTAATTTTGATTGTTCTAGTAGATTACAGTGGGACTTTTCGTACGCAAAATCCGGGAAAGTGGAAGCACATGAGGATTTTTGGATGTTTGTGTTGTTAATTCATCCGTCGATTTTTTGCATTTTGATGATACATTACCATTTAATAATGCCAAAACTATAACATTCAGAGGGAAGTATTTAAAATACCGATGACTTTTCACAATTTTTCTAAGTTATTGGCAGACGCAATAGCAGCACAGCCTAATATTTTGGTAGATCATAGCCGGGGATTGTAAATGACCAATATCGGCCTATCGCTTCTGGTACCTCTCTGGTATTTTTAGATTCTTGCCCATTTCATTATTTGCTACTGTTTGGAAAGGTTTAAAAAAATCAAATCAAGGAGTGTGGTTTCTCCTTCTGATAAAGTTTATGTGTCTCGCGAAACAATTCGTATTATTTTACACGATTGTTTGGGTATGAAACGCCTTGCCGCCCAATTTAATTGCGCAAGGACCGCTGAAGACATACTACTACGAGCCAATTCCGGCTTCACGATCACAAAACGCATTATAACATGGTTTAAGAGTTTCACATTGTACCATATCCATCTATCATCTATCTTTATCATTGATGGATAAATTTGCTCAGACTAGAACTACGCAAATAAATAATGTTCGCATATGAAATATCAGTACTTCCATTTTAATACTTTTATTTATTATTGCTCGCAACTAAACTCGGTATATTCGGAATCTACAACAAAATACAATTGCAGGCAATAAGAAAAAATTGAATTTTATTGCTAAAATTATACAAAAGGGAATTCATATAAGCAATACTAGTGAATATATAAACTGACTTAAAACCGGAATGTTACTGCTCTCATTGAGAAGGGTGCAAGTAGACTTGAGCAATTCTTTATTGTCAAGCACAAATCACAATTTTTTATATTTCTTGCATAGGTAAAGATTGTTTATTGAATGTTCTTTATAACGTTTCACCTTCTGACGAGTGTGCATTTAAACAAATAACCTATCCATGAGTATAATTACAAAAATAACCAAAACAATAGCCTCAAATTACTAACACAAATTGTACATAAATCAATTAATACTAACAACTTAATAACACAATTAAGAAATACTTGGAATGAAGTACATATGAAGATGCAGACACATTGATGGCACATTTTTAGTCAACATTTAAGTGATTCATAGATGACACAGTAGTTTCTATAAGTAAATTGTAATCTAATTCGTTAAGACTAGCTTTGGCTGTAAGGAGATCCAAGAAGGAATCCAAGGGTGATAGTTTGTCAGCTGCAATACCTGGAAAATAAAACAAAAAAAAACAATTTCGGAAGCAATTAATTTTATTGGAGAACAATAAAAAATAACACGAAGCACACGTTGAAAATTACATGAATAGTACGTCTACTTAACCGCCTAGAATTTACGCAAAACTTTATGGGGCATCCAATGATTTCAAACGACACACTACTTTCTATTACTACCTGGAACTAAATATGTTCTTACCATTCATTTTTTAGGGAATTTTATTGTTAGAATGTTCAAATCTGTTTATATAACCGAGATTCCTATGGCTATAGAAACTGCAACGATCATGGAACAGATTAGCATATGCCATAGAAATGAGGATGGTTGATTTAAATCTAAATGGAAATCAATGTAAATGTAAGTAAACCAAATATTGATGATGATATGCGATATGTGAAACCAATGTTATGGTGATAAAAAATTCAAGTGACAATGGAGCGCTCCTGTAAATTTATGTATGTTGCAAATTTATACGACTTGGCTGCATATTAGCTTATGGACACAGAAAGCGTAATTAGAGTAACTATTGTTTTTCTTTTGGTTGAAGCTTTACAATCTGTCTATTAATAATCGTTTTAAAAAATTTAATATTTTTTTTTTAACCCTGATTACATATTAATGGAAAATAACATACCACTTCGAATGTTCGTTCGTACTTGAGTGTTGGAATTACAAACGCTTCCCTTTCGTTGTTGGACTGGATTTCCTGAAAGTATATTGGCTGCATGTTCACGACCTCTTATCATTAAACTTTCAGGATGATGCCAGTTTTTAAGTAAACGCTGGGCACGCTGCTTCGGCAAAGCAGATAGCAAAGAAAGTTTCTTTTCGATACCGTCTTTTGAATCATCAATATCTACAAATACAGGATAATTAAACAAAATAAACATAATTCGTACGAATTCTTTACCATTAATGATTGTCTTCATTACATCCACTTGTAATTCGAAAACAAAATTCTGAACGTATTGAAGGAACATGTCGAATGTTAGAGCTCTATAACCGAGGTAAGTAAAGAATGAGGCAAATCCTTGAGGCAGGGGAAATGCTATTGTGTCCACTGCTAGACAATATCGTTCCAATATAAGGAAAAGCGAGTATTGCTGACCATTGCTCATTTGATCTCTAAACGAAGGCATTAAAAACAAACAGAATTTGTAACAATGATTTCATATATATCAGTATACAAAGTAAGTTACATTAATTGGAAGCCACGGGCAGTTTCATGACGCGCATCCAAGCCCGCCGCTCGACAAACCAATGAGCACAAGGAACGGGAGAGATCTAACTGAGATGTAACATACTGTGTGGCCACTGCGTGGACATGAGCTGGTGCTTGAGATCGTTCGAAAAATGTCTCCTTGAGCCATCTAAATCCAGTATTTGGTTTAGAAGAATTTTTTACTAAGTGAACGCTTAATTCTCGTAATGTCTGCAACAAACGCAACTTTTATTCATGCATTTTGTATATGAAAAATATTATAGTTCTTACGACAGACATGACATGCTCCTGCTTAGTGGCTGTACATGACTCAACTTCTATAAATGGCATGACTTCGCTACAATTACGGCGACTCGTCAAAGAGAAATCATTTAGGCTGCCTGCGGTGCCCGTACTGGGCGTCTGAGGAGTTGTACACCGTGACAGAGCTTCTGGCTGGTAACAAGCAAGAGAAAACATTAACTTTTCGCGAACTTGTTCTACAGTAAAACGCCTACTGGCGCAATTTGTGTTCTCCTTTTGTCCAGCCTCATTCAAGTGTTCCCATAACCGGGTCCATATATCTGCTTTATATGGAGACAGTCTTTGTTGGGGAGACAGCAACATCATACTTGTGTTCCATAAACTTTCGTGCGAAATACCAACACTTATGTCAGCCACTCGAGCTTGAATTGGTCTCGTAGCATCCGCAGTAGTAAGAGGGAGAAATTTTGACATGGTCAGGGCATCCGTGGGCAATCCTCTCAAGGCAGCGGCGTAGCTACCCGCAACTAGTGACTCTTTTAGCAGGGCTACCGTATCCAAGGACAATGGTCGTTCCATTATAATGCTCAGTAATTCGGCCAGAACATCCAGTTGATCATTAGAGGCATGAACCAAAAAATGATGAATGATACTGAGACGATTATCCACCGACGTGTCATTACGGAAAGCTTCGATCAAATGGGAACGTGGCACCGACAACGATACCAGATCCAAAGTTGCTGTGTCATATGCCATTGAACCCCACTTACGACATGGAACTAAATGAGTCAGAGGATTGCGATTGTGTGCAGGGCACACGATGTGACAGCAGGGTTCATGAGTCAAACCCACGTCCAACAGGTGTACAAATAGATCCGGTTGGAATACAAGCAAATGGTGTGAGCTATGTAAAGCAAATGTGGGCTTCAGCAGCCGTGCTTTCTCCCATGGAACCCCAGGCATTACACAATGCACCACACAACCATGATGCAGCAATGTGACCGAATATGCAAAGTGAACATCAACCTTGCGGCCATTTGTCGATGATGCCGATGAGCCGGTTGTGGAACTCCCAGCAGATGGCGTTTCGCTTTCATCCACATTTTTCGGCTGTATTGGCTGATACAAGTAATAGTGACAGACAAACAGCATTCCGCTGGTATCAGCCAATATGATTAGATTCAATGAAGTGTCATGAACACGCAAGGGAACGACATCATCTTCATATGTCGGATCGTCGTCGTGAAATGAACCGGTTGGCAATTTAGGTAGATTTAAGGGAATATTAAGCTGCAATCAATATAGATTAATGAAATTAACTAAATGATTTAGAATAATAACAATTTAGAAATATAACAATATTCTGCGAGTAAACAACAATAATTAAAGCCGTTATTAGATATCACGGCACCCTTGAGCCCTGTCGGTCAGCTCCGGGATCCCAAGTCCCCTCCCTCTCCCACTCTCTAAAGAGCCTCGTAAGTCTAGAATTCTAAAAGATCTTCAAATGAGCACTGAACCATTTATCCCGAGCCAGTTAAAGGATAGAGAACAGTGATTTCCAGTTCCGTTCATATTCGATGCGCCCTTTTCGACTTGTTTAGCCGTCTCCTACGTACAAACCTTCGAAAAACATCCAAGTTATACATGAAAGTGAACTTCAACTCCTCCCTCCTCTGTTAAACTTTGGTAGTAACTTCGAAATTCAATCCAAATTTGTTGAGCCCAAATTTTTTATAAATTGTACGAAAATGGTGTGTTTTTGGTATGTAATATGAAATAAAAAATAAGCATGGAACCTGGTATGGCAGCTACAATAATAAAACGATGTTAACGAGACCTATACAAAAAAAGATCCATAAATAGCTGCAAACCAATTCCGAACCGAAGCAGTTTTTGACTGAATCAAGCCACTTTTTCTGCCTGTGAAGCTATGAACCGAATTATAAATCAAACTATAGCCTTAAAAAACCGAGGTCAGGTTCATGACAATTAATTTTCCATTTCCAAGAAAGAAAAAGGATGGTATTGTCGTAATCCTTCTGAATTATCGAAATGTTATCTTGTAATCAAAATGTTTCCTTTCCCCAAAATTTGAAAAATAACGGCTGAGTAATCACTCCCTTTCTGCAGCTCCTGCATAAATAACTTCATTTAAAGCATATATCTATAGCTTTATGCCTTTTATTCAATCATTCAATCGCACTAAAAAATTGTTATTTGTATAATGCATACAATAGGGTTTCTTACACGTGGCAACACTATCATTATGTATGTTTCTCATGCATTAGTTCATCGCTGGAAGATGCATGCTTGTATGGATCCCATGAAGGAAAGAAAGAAAGAAAGAAATCTATTCTTATTACCAGGATATTAAAATTAGAAAGATATGTTTAAACTCAATTCAATTAATAGCTCCACACGAAAGACACGACACGCTGCTGCCGCAGCGATAGTTACTGACAAACTTTTCAATAATTATAATAGAAGCTTCTTAAAAACTTAATCATAGCATTGCGACTCCTCACTAAAAATAGTAATATTAGTCTTTTTAGTATTGTAGTAGTTGTCTCTATTTATTTTTTATGACTCCAAAATGGATATTGAGGTGGGTCTGCCCGTTCTTGATAAATTTATTTTTAACTATCATCTCTGAGATTATAAAGGTTATTGTGGTATTCAGTATAATTTCATTTGCGCATATACGGTTGGTTATGCAAAATATAAATTAATGTTAATCTCCAATAGAGCAGTCTACGATGCATCGTATTCATATTATTTCCAGAACTGCTTTAAAAGTACTTAATTTTATTAATTGTGCATTTTGTCATTTCTCATGAACTACACTAAAATTTAAGAAAAAAATTAAAAATTTTGAAATTATTGGCACACGAAGACAAGAAAATAGACAATCTACATTGTCTCTTTTTAAACATAATATTTACCCTTAATAATATAGTGCAACTTTTGGGATCACCACGACTGTACATTTAAAATCAGCAACCATTAAAACTAGATTTTCGATCGGATTCGTTAAAAACTTATCAGTAGGCTTTTTTAATGATATTTGCGTAACATCTCAGAATGTAGAACTAAACCGGGAATATAATAGTTTTTATTTGCTACATTCTCTCTAATTTTCGAAAAGTAGCCTTTCGGTTACTATTCGTACCAGTTCCAAGTTGGTAATAAATTTAAAATTTCCAATTCTCGACATCGATAAATTGGTAATGACAAAAACATTCACATTTTGTGCACTGTTATTAAATAAATGATTTATCTTTATGCTAAAACTTATTTCTGTATATACTTCTGCGGTTCGTGCCTGGGAAGCATTCTTTCCGATTGCTTTAAAACGTAACTTTTAAGTGTGATCTTTACTATGTTTGAACTATATATATTGTTGTCGTCAAAAGTCTTCTAAGCACATATTTTGATATAAAAAACTCCATCAAGCCCATTAGTTCCCCTCTTAAGGAATCCTAATTAATCTCTTTGGAGATATAATTTAGTATGAGATATGTCATAAATTACAGGTAAACTACTCATCTTGTTTAGCAAGTTAATGACTGTGTAATAAATCTTATGCATAGCTGCATCACATTAAAATTCTTAGCAAAAGTTTTTGAAATCGGTTACAAATGACGTAGCTTGTAAAAAAATTACAATATAATTAGTTTCAGAACTTCTTATTCTTCTTACAATAATTATCATTACCTGCGAGAGGGAATCATTTATAGGAGTGTCGTCTTAAACTACCATACGAAAAATTTATTTATTCAAGTTTTTGGCAAATCTGCCAGTTGCTTTTGAGATAGTCTCCAACTAAAATCGGTGATGATGGAATGACTAGTAGAACATGTTTCGAAATAATATAAGTTGTCAAAACTAATTATTAACAACAAACGGTGTCACTTGTTTATGTAAGTTCGTTACATGGCATCTTTAGACAAACCTTATTTTAAAAATATATATTCAGACACTGAGTTAGTTGTGGCATTTATGTGCCCTCACAAAGAATGGATAGCTTTTTCTAAATGTTTTCCTTTTACACTTCGAAACTGATATTGATTAACAAGCAATTGCCCAAAAGGATTGGAGTCGCTTATATCTTGTTTACAAATGTCAGGCTGATAATTGAAACATAACAAAATAAAGAAATAATTCCAACCATATCGGTACTCATGTTGTTACCAACTCGAAGGCTGGTGAGACGTAATCACAACATTCAAAAGGCGTTTTAGGCGTCGTCTGTTGTTGTCTTTAGTAAATAATTCCCGCGATCAACCCAAATTTCATCTTAAAAGCATTTAGTCTAAAGTAATTTTTTAACTTCAAATACATTTTCCTTAAATTATATTTCTAAAACATATTACCACTTTCAGATTAAATGAACGTTTTTCAAATTAAATGAAAATCTTCTCCGTTTACACAGAAACCTTTTCGAACCTTACAAATTTTTAATTCAAATTTGATCAATTGGAAAGCAAATTAAGCATTTTATTACGCTTTAATGTACCTATACAGCAATGTTAAATTTCATTAATCACTTTTAGCTTACAAAAAGTATTTCAGACAAATCTACAAACATCTATTTAAGGTAGGTTCAACTAAGTTCAAACGAAATTTCCAGACAAAGTCCAACGGGGCATTCGATGAGTTGTTTCTTATTAACGGCATAACTAGTTTAGATTTCTAAATTTAAAATTACTCATTTCGGCTTTGTTTCTCGGAACATCCAAAAAATCACTCTTAACTCATAGTCGAACTGTATTCGAATTATTCACTTGCTTTGCGAGAGTTTCGATATTCATAAATTAGTACTCTGAAACGTTAGTTAAATTTTAGTCACAGCGTAAGTAAGATTCAAGAAAGGGATATTTCCAGAAAATAATCTTCATAACGTTGTCAGTGGAAGCCTATTCACTAGTCGTATTGGCTACATATTAAAAAGAAATTAATGTATTATTCTTAAAATTTTAGGAAATATTGCATTTCTAATTATATTTTTGTCATATTAATATAAAATACAATTTATAATTTATTAACCAATTTATAATCATCTATTTAGTGTTGTTAAAAATGAATAGGAAACTACTTAATATCATCTGGAAAACCGAAGTAGTTTCGGAGAGATGTTTTTCTGCGAGAAAGCATTCATAAAAACTTTTCCGACATAAATATCATTCATAACCGCCACTGTCCCGTAAGCTCATTAATCTCAGCAGAATTTTTAAAAAAATTTAAGTTTTTATACATACCACAGTTTCCGTAGGTAGCTTGTCGTTGAATTGGAACGCAGACAAAGTTGGGCTCATTATATTTTCATTGCTCTCATTGTCGCCGTCTGTCTCCATAAGACTTATGCTCTTTGCCTTTGGTTTCATATGTATGTAATAAAGGGCTTGGTTATCACTGTCCCATTGAGCCCAAGTAAAACTTTTAGCTAAACACTCTGATGCTAAGATCGATGTATCCAAATACCATTCGTCGCCGTTAGCAAAATCAAGTGTAAGTGCAGTTGGATCTTTGGCTTTAATGGTGCATGTGTATTGAAGTATATCTGCAAAAGAAACCCCAATACTTGCAGAATATAACTCTATATCAATGCTTAAGATGACAGAATATACATATGCTTAAACTATGTATACGCAGGATTTAGCTCAATGTTGTTTCGCCATTTGTTGAATCTTAATAAATTTGTCATTTAGAGAACTTTCATTTGTAAATTTATATGTTAGCAGCAAGAGAACATTTAATTATAGCGAAGTTTACATTAACAAATAAGCCTAATATATTTTTTATGCTGATAAATTGTAAAAATGATTGATTACACTTCTTTAGTTAAATGACGTAGGTAATATTCACATGTATGAGCACGTCTTAAATATTTCTTATGCACAAATGTTTTTGTATACAGTTGCGTAAACTCAGCAATACACAATCTGGAATTATAATCAACACAGTAGGGTTATCATAATGGATTGCAAAGTATCAAGTTACAGCCCAAAGGGTATTGTTTTATTACATGCGATGTATGTGAAAAGCATTTGTTTTTTGATGGACTTAGTAAATTGCAATTTATGTACAAGTCAATTACAATAGTGTTGATTTTTATAACAAAAACTCGATGTTGTTGTTTTTGGGTAACAAACGAAAATTATTTTTATTTTTAAAATTAAAGAAAACAATTAAAATTAAAACTAAAAATCACTGATTTATACATTTAAGATTCAAAAATAAAAGTCAATCGTCGATCATAAAATTCAAAAATTATACCATAATTACGTTGGTATTATAATTGTATTTTTTTGTGTTTGTGCAAATAAATTCAAATCATATTATATAAAACTGTGAGTTTTATTCAGCGAAAAATATGTGAAACTTCGTTTATCAACAAAGAAAAAAATTTAAAACGGAATAAAAATCAGTAATTTTTAAAAGTGATTTCTATAAATAAAATGTTTCCTATTAAATTTTAATACAAATTTTATAAACAGAACAAATTACACAGTATGTTTTATGTGGTTGAAATATGAACTAAGTTGCGTTGACAGACATATTTGGGCGATGAGAGATCAAGTAAATAAAATAAATTATAATCTGTTCAACTTTAATTTTTCATAGAGTCCACCTATCGGAATTGGAACGGATGCTGCATAATTGATATATTTGATTTGACAAAAATGTTTTTAGTTGCTTCGTTTTTTTTTTTTTTTAATTTGGCAGATTTGGGTACAAGATAAATCTTTTGTTTCCTTTACGAAATATCGCTTAGACAAATCCGTCCAGATTTAACAAAGATCAAGGTAAATCCGTTACATGTCACTGTCTGAACCCGCCAAAAAAAACTGTGTCTGAGCGTGCCAATAGCATAGGAAAACAAATAAATATTCACCCGAAATATTTAACATAAATACGTATTCGGTTCTGTACGCTGTTAATTCTTAAGAAAATATAAAGTCTTGTAAAATCCCCGCTGCCCTAAAATAAAAAAACGCATTAAACTTAAGCATCCCTTGCACTCGTGGAGCTGAAAACTCTGAAAAAAGTTAATGTTTTAAGGCAGTACAAATGTATTATTCGCAAAGACTACGCGATATAAACACAATCACATACGTTCACCTTACATGTCGGCAGTAGCAGCAACAGATCGAGAGTGCCGTCCTTGGAACCCTTTCGACTACATACACCATTCTTACAAAATATGTGCTACGTTTCTCTTCGCGGATCCCTAAATATAGCCAGATTCCTTGGCATGTCTTCCGTAATAATTCTGTCGGATTCGGTCAATTTAATATCCACAAAAATTTATACGTACTTATTCCATGCACCAATGCTAAAAGTTTATCCTGCCAAACTTTATCGAAGCGATTTTCATTCCGCCACAGAAATTGCACCATCACTTGTCTCCGACTTGGTTGTTTAAGCAGAGCAGTGCTTTCGCCATAGACACCGTCTCTGATTTCAACTATATAAGCAAAATAATGAAGATGTTGATGTCCCACGCTGCCTCCAGCAGTGCCACTGTCCTCCGACCACATTTTTTTTACGACATAGGCCAGCAGGCTAAGGGAGCTGTTAACCGAAGCCTGAACGACTTCAACACACTCCTTCAGACGATGCAAGACACGCAATGTTTTAGTTGTGGCATTGAAATGTCCAATGCATGATTCCCTGTCGCCCTCCTTCAGAGGCTCAAATTGCCATGCAGCCAACATAGAGCCATCCTGTTCCTGTCCCAGAACTCGCCATTCGACAGCTTTGTCTGTAATATGTGAAATCTAAATATCAATACAGAGCGCTGCAAGCAAGGCATTTGTTTTACCAGTGTAGCCCTGACTGGCCAACAAGCCGCAAAAATTAGCTGCCAAATTTTCCTGTCGCAACATCTTATTTTATTCCATTTCGTGAGTGTAGATATAACATTCAGACGTTTACTGAAAATTTTTCCTCACACCAATCTTTTCTATTGTGAATGGGTAGCAATTCAAACACAAAACATCTTTTCACAATGAGTTACCGGTCGTTTAAAACAGAAGGAAATATAGAAGGAGAAGAGTATGAAGAGCGCTCTGAAATTTAATGGAACTAATATCGCGCTATTCTGACATAACTTATAAAACAAATGTTTGTGTCAAACCGAAGTTTTGTTGTTTCTGGTTTCTGATTTGGTGAGCAAAATGTATGAATTTGCTGAAAAAATGTGTTATTGGTAGATCTGACAGAAAATATTTTTTGATGCACAAAATGTTTGTATTCGCAAATTTTTTACTATATTAGTAAAGTTTTTTCCTAATTTGTGTGGTATTTTCTATATGAAAATCTTTAAAAAGTCTGCTCTCTATTTTCATGAAAAATCAACATGGACTTTACGTACAAAAAATTTATTTAGAACCAATTTGTTGGTTATACGACGTCGGTCACAATTTTAGGAGAGATGTAGCCTTGTCGAAATAGCTGAAGATTAGAAATAATGAAATAAACATTTTCACATACCAGGCTTGTCATATGCTTACTGTAGCTTTTTCTTTACATCCATTTTAAGCGTTTGTAGTCCTGCATTCGGGACTATATAGCATTTATGTATATATCTCGATTAAATTGGTGTCCCCGAATTTCACTAAAAATACGTTGTTTTTGCAAGTGGCACAGGCTATGTCAAATCATAAATCGACATGGTTAATTTTTAATAAAATTGATATGCGTTTGAAACAAATTATATATACCAAATTTATTTAAATTGCAACCAAAACTGTAACATCGAGAAACAACTATACTTAACTTGGATGACCTTTTTATGGAAATTACATACATTAGAATATGAACCAATATCGACTGTTTTCAATAGATATAGTCAAATTTTTTGAGCCTAATTTTCTTGAAATGGGTTTAAAATTAAGACCTGTACGATGATTTCGAGAAAACATGGGCAGACAAGCAAGGGGGCTACGAATTGGAAAGTGATTCTGGATCGATCGATATCAATTTTGTTGGGTATATCACTATAAAATTTTTGGGTATTACGCTCAGCAGCATTAAAACGTCGTGTCGCATGTGGTGCGTAATGTCAATATTGAAAATATATCGTTAAAATAAAGATTTACACTGCAGAAGTATTCGTTAATCCCGATTCCCAAATTGTGTGAATTTTAACAGCAGTTTAACAACAGTTTTCATTGCAATTTTTGTCGCAAATATTTTGCGAAATCCCTCGAAACGCGAGTCTTGCAAACAAATTTTTAAAACTAAATTAGAAATGGGTCGATCGGCATGGTCAGACGCTGTCAAGAAATGTTTAAATTTAGACCGTTACATATTTGACGTTATAAACAAACATCATGAGAAAATATTTCAAAATAAAGAGAGTTAAGTATATTATAACAAAATGTATTCATGAAGTATATTTTTCTGCGCAGCTTAATCTACATTTAAAACACTTTAGGTTGCAATTGGAATAATTATTATTGTAATAGTTAGCCTCATATTTATCACGAAACCCAAAATAAGCGCAATTATAGCGGCGTCTCAGGCCTTCTGTAAAGCAAAGTTTTTAATCAGACTTTCTGCAAATACGGATAACTATTTGAGAGCCCTCAGTAAACAATTATCTGCATGATTTTTATTCAGAGAGAGGTGAATTATTTGGATATTAGTTAATCTATTGAGCAATTAAAACATATTTTCTATTCTCATCCATTTCGTGTTTTTACTCATATTCTTACAAATGAGTGACAACAATGTACTTCGGGAGCAAATTTTATCCAAATTGTGTGTATACATGTTACCACTGTTAGTCGCGCCACTGTCAGTCACAAGGATGGATGCAATTGGAATTTATTCATTCTTATACTTTTGGCGAATCTGCTAACACCCATAAAACATTCCTACACACAGTGTCAACATATTGCCGTTTTTTTTTTTTGAACTCATAATATCCCCGATACGATGGAGAATGTCGCATTCCATCTGAAGGAATGAATGCTGCATACATGGCAACGCTGAAGCCAGTTGTGGCGCATGTTGCGAGGGAACGCTATGTGAAATAAATTTCCTTGCATCCTTGGGAATGTTTTTTGCATTTTGTGAGCTTATATCCATTTTATTTTTAAGCTCACTTAGCGAGACTTATATGATATGTTAGGTAAATAAACATGGTAAATCAGCTACTGACCAAATATTTATACGACGGCAAATCTTTGAGACCCAAGAAGCAGATAGACACATACTGACATGCAATAACTATACTTGTCGTGGCGAATTGGAGAAGAGCAGACTATTGAAACGGTTGAAATTTTTCTATGTGCAGCTCAAACTAAATAAATAAAGAAGAATAAATAAGATGAATTCCATAGAAACACACTTTGACTCTTATTGAGGACATACAACTTTTCCTATTGGAAACTGTTGGATATAAACAAATAATATCTTTCATTTGATGTAGGCATGTAAAACCAATGATGCAGTAACTCTCGGTAGATAAACCATTATCCAAAAACTGCTAAAATACCAAAATGATACAAGAAATTCAGGAAATGTTGAGTCCATCCACTATGTATTTGGATCATATCGGTCATACATTTAACCTCTTCCACTTTTATTTTGCCTATTATGAATCTTTAAGTTTTGGAAATACGATAGATCGCACTTTTTTCAAATAAATTTAAAGACTTCATTCGATTTGTGTTGCAATAAATTTATGAATAGCCGTCCCAAGTTGAATTTGGTCCGGTATATGCGTGGCACAAAAATATGACAAAAGATGTGAATCTAAGGATACGTAAATTAAATAACGTAATTTGTATGAAAGTTACCGGTGTTCATTGCATTGATTTTTCATATTTCACCCACTATTATAACACAATATAATAGGTGAGAAATTAGGTAATTCAGGCTACGAGTAAGGGATTACAGTAAAAAGTCACATTTCAATAAATCGGTCAATTTGCATGGGAGGTTCCAGAATGGGCGTGGCAACATCGTCCATTTTCGTTCTCAGAACATATATTATTAAATACATTATATATGTTTGATATATATTTTTGGTTCAATTTGGTACAAAAGTTTGAAAGATATGGAGATAAGAATATTGAATTTGGTAGGTCAATTTTTAACAGGGGTTCCACAAGATATGGCATATTATAATATAATCGCTTCCTTCTATGTGTTATATTTTTCATTTTTATTATACAAATTGTAATTTATAAGCCTAAAGGCTAAATCTAAATCAAACTACAATATAACACGAGTTGGTAAAAAGCTTCTCTCTGGAAATATTAATGTAGCGACCTATTGAAAATTAAAAATCAATAAACAGTGGGTAAATTGCAAAAGAGTTATATTTTTAAGCAGGTTGTTAATAAATACTGGAAATGCGAAATGCAATATTAGACATATTCAACACACTGAGAAGTGCGTTAAATATATGGGCAACTCTCACATGAAATGTTTTCCATAATTAGCAATTTAATTTTGGTATAATTAGCGGCTTATTTCAACAGGAGCGCGAAAAAATTAAAATAAAAAGTATTAAAAATATATTATTAATATTAATAAAAATAAAATAAAAATGAAGTTATAATACTGTATATTAGAACGAAACACATACACAATGAAAAATTCTGATAAGTGAAGCTGACTATCATTGTATTATAAATCATATTTTTCTGTTATTAAGATACAAAAGATTTTTATAACATTAGTATCGTAAAGTTTTATAATGTATTTTTTATTGAATTGTGAGAAGATAATAATAATATTGTATTTTAATATTGTAATTTTATTAAATGTTGAAATTTAAAATTGCAATCCTGAATAAAAATAAAATTAAATTAAATTAAAAACATTCTGAAGAAATAATAAACACTGATTAAATAATTTCTAAAAGAGAAATATTGACCGAAATTTAACGTAAATTTCCAAAGAACATCCCACAAAATGCGACACAAGTGAAGTTATGTAAATAAATGCGCGACTGGGGTGCAAATAAATATCGCATACCTCTATTAAAGCCCAAGTGCAACATTATAGGCATAATCAGAGCATGCAGGGTTTGTTTTACATGGCATGATAAATTCAAATCAAATTCAAGACTACGAAGTGTAAGGTTAGTGTGTGAAACTACCATATCAATATGTAAATTGAAACTTAATTTGTCACCGAACATTACACCTATTAAATGATATATACCTTCATTCCTTCTGGTGAAAATATAACGAAATACGAGCATTTTCTTATCTTCATATGGTAAGATATACATATATCAGACTATTTTTATTAGCATGCTTCTAATTGATCGAAAATGTTCTATTGTCTTGGATTTGTCACGAAAAAACATCATCAAGTGTTTCAAAATAAATAGCAAAAAATTGAACATTTTTTTACAGAAGAGCGATAATATTTGTTAAAATGATGGTGTAGTAAGTCAGTAAAAGTGGTGTAGTAAATGATGGTGTAGTAAGTTTCAATATGTCCAATGCAAATTATTTTATATGGAAAATAATTTAGGAGATTCATTGTCACATGCTTTTGGATTATTGAAAGAGTCTTTCACCCACGCTTCTTATAAGAATACATCTACAAAGAAAATTTTCCCAAAGAAAACGGAGGGAAAGTTATTTCATGAATAAATTGGAATATAGGGAAATCCGCCGGGAGAGAAAAAGATGTGAATTCAATTGTCTTAGAATTAGATTAAATAATCATGGGACATGAACACAAACGACAGACAGAGTTTATTAATAATGACATTATTAACTGCCTCTCCACTGACACAGCACCGCGACGAGTCATGAACTGATGAGGAACATCAAAGGAACTCACAATTTTTCTTAAGCATTAGAGAACATTCATCAGCAAAATACTGTTAGATTTGATGGGAGCAAAGAGAAACTTATTATTGAGAAAGATGGTTCACACCTGACGTCTATATTTGCCGATGATTGCGAAGAGTATCCTTGAATGAAGAGATCATAATTTTTTAATGGTTTGCAGGTTTTCAGACCAGATCTATACCAAATATTACAAGATTGCTGCAGTAGAGAATGGTTATTGAGTGGTGGGACGATCCGACAAAGGAACGTCCCGTAATATTCTACTATTAAGCGGCATAACGTAAGCTCAGCCCTGCTCAAAAAGTATCCTACGACGATTCTATGTAATATAGTATGCTAGACTTTTAAATAAGAATTCAAGTAAACATTAACTTCTGACATGGGATTATTTGCACAACCTTTAATTAAAAAATTCTCAATTATTTATATCCAATGTTAAAATAAACTCATGAAATCGTTCAATCATGTCCTGGTTATCCTTAAAACCCACAATTTCTTTCGCGGCATCCTTGTTTAACCACTTCAGCTCGGTATGTTCCTCAGATAATACTGGCTCTTTGGCTGGATCCTTCAATTCAGCCAGCCAGTAAGTAACAATTTTTGGCTTGCCTTTTACCTGATAATTTAATGTCATAGGATTATCCTTATAAACAATTAAATCGTCTTCAGTATACCTATAAGTACATGAAATTAGTAAATAATAGAGCCAAAGTAAATGATGTAGCGCATTACCCAGCTTCTTCTCTTGTTTCTCTTGCGGCCGTAGTGTAGTCATCTTCTCCGGGATCAACATGTCCTTTTGGAGAACTCCAATGGTAGTCACCATAAGATGCTCTTAATAATAAATATTGGATATCACCGCACAAACGCCGAAATATTACAAATCCTGCAGCTCTTTTACTCATTTTTTCATAAAACTAATCGAATTATCTGCCCTTCAGCATCAGCAACAGCTGTTTGATATGAAATCTAACCATTCACGGTAGCAAAATTATTCACTGTGTAGTGGTGGCCCTTCTCAGCCACAAAGGAAAAAAAACACGAATATGCCTATAAAAACAAACAACTGCAAAAAATGTATTTTTAGTGATAAAGAATCTTCGAAAAAAGTTGGTATACAGTATGATTAATTCTGAATAATACACAAAGCTTGCTCTGAAGACGATATTCAAAATGTAGCTTTTCTTCGCACGCATTTTATTTTGGTCCCGCCTCGAAGCATTGAGAAATATGATAATGTTTAACTGGAATATTAGCAAATGGAGGAAATTATTGATATCATTCGTAATTGTTGTATTCCTTGTGGTGATATGTCAATTATTCCAAGGAGAAAGTTGGAAATACCGTCGTGGATTCCGGTCATCGGTGAATGCCGAAGTCCCCTTGGTTATATGGTGGACACCTTTAATGGATGGCGGATATGAGTCCAGTCGAATGTGCGATACCCACTTTTGCAAATTTACAACAAGACGGGATCAGTTATTGGAAGCCAGGGTAAGCAGGATAATGTAAATCATTTTTGTTCACGGGAGAAATTAGAAATAGAAATAAAATGCCAAACGGGTTGTATTTTAGTAATAGAACAATTTGCGAAAGAGATTAAATTAAATGCTGGCTACGTTTTTTTAATGGCATAGGCGAAAATTCAAATCAGTGAAACACGTTTTTAAATGAAGGCAAAAATGTTGGTAGCACAGTAAGTTCCTTATAGCCTGATTCTGTCTGAGTCTGAGTTCGGAACAATTTCCGTTGCAATTTTAGTTGCAAGAAATTTATCAAGACAGAATGAATGAAAAAAATCTATACAATTATATGACCTAAGCTATGAAATGACCTTTAATACAGCGAAAGAGATTGGTTTCCCACAAAGAAAAAGGAAACGTCACCAAAATACGTACGCTAGAAACACCGATGGTAGTAAATGCGGCAAAATACACCGAGTCATTAGCAGTAGCATCAGTTTTTGAAGAACTATACTCGTACAAAATGTTCTCTATGCTATTCAGAAGAAAACATTTTTTGGCGCTCTTAAAAATTTTAGAAAAGCACACATTAAAAAAGCTACTAAGTGGAATGCCTAGATGAAAAACGCAATAAACGGATTTTTTTCTGATCCCTTCCTCTTGGAAAGAAACCCATTGCTAAAAAAATACGGAACTTCATTTGTTTTCTTTTTCTTTCTTAAAATGTCCCTGCTAATGTTTTCAGTTTTTGTATCGGACAGGCGGACGTACGATGTAGACCAAATATCTTGATGTAAATGAAAAATTAAAAATAAGTTAAAAATTGTTAGTGTTTACTGATGGATTTACTACTTTAATTTGGAATAATATCAAAGAGAATAAATGTGTAAGAGGCAAATCAATTGGTGGTATCAATTGGTGTATTTATTCTTACAAGAGAGTAGTGTATTTATTGCTGCCATATTCGCATTTATGTGCCAGGAGAGATTTACGTAAAAGACAACGGCTACATATGCGCTCTTTTACATTTACTCTCTTTAATAATACAACAACATTTATTTCAAATTAAGCTTTGTGTGCAAGTGCAAGTGAGTTAAAGTGAGCAAGTTAGCAATATTTTAAACTGAAGTTCTGCCGATCCAGCCTTTAACCTGAATCAGCAAGAACTGCAGTTTGGCGTCATACCCAATTAACTTGAGGTAAAATAAGGAGAAAGAAACAGATATGCGTGTCAGACAGTATTCTGGTAAAATGTTGTTTCTTCTTTTGTTCCCTTAAAGCATAATCACCCAGGAAATGTTGCTGCAGTACTCGATCTCGGGCGGTAAAAAGAAAACGACTGGAATCATATCTCGCTTTCTTCTTCATTTATGTTCTAGGTATCAGCATTTTTGCTGGTACCCAATGTTAATGTCGAAGCATTATTCTTTTCTCAATATCGGTATTTTCTGCTATACCTAACAAGGTAATTGATCAAGTAACATTTTATTTAGTAGTAGAACAATTTACGATTGATATTGCCATTCCGAAAATACAGTTCCTCAGAACAATACAAATGCATATTTGTCTTTTCTGCCATATTGATCAATCAGAAATGTAAGATCATGACTATAAGTTGAGGTTGACCCACGTTTATAACAGGGATATTGAGAATATCCCTTGCGAATATAGCCTTTTCTGAACGGGTAACAATTTGAAGGCGACGATTTTGTTTTTTTGTGAAGGTTAACATTTTTATAGATTATTTAAAACTTATTCCGTTATGTATACCTGGTGTCTCACAGGTCGCCAGAAAACAATGCAAAATTAATATCAACTTAGAACTAACAAAATAAGTTTTGTCTTTTAACACATAGTATTAGCAGCAATTGCATTGATTAAGAATTTTGGGCTCCAAGTTGAAAATTGATCATTTTCATCGCTAGTTAGATGGAAAATTACTGCAGCATTTGCTTAAAGACAATTTTCAGTGTACTTAGCTGCATTCCCAATATCATCATCCTTAAGAACATATAATTTTACATAAATGTAAATTTATAAAAAAAAATCTAAATCTAAAAACTAAAAATCTCAAAATATGTATGTATGTTCTGCTGTTTAGGCCATTTTATTTTATGGTTCCAATATAAAAATCGATGACTTCCCGCTGCCACGGCAACCTCATCACATATGGGCTTTAATTCACGAGGAATCCCCGAGAAATGTTCCATTTATCCCATACACTGAATGGCTACAACATTTCAATTTTACATCCACTTTTAGCAGACACAGTAATTTACCGCTGACAACATACTACCTAACTGATGCTGATAATTTAACCAGCCCCACATATGTTATACCAATCGGGGAGAAGTCGCGACATAAGGATCAGGCTTTGGTTCTATTTATGCAATCGGATTGCGATACAATGTCCGGGCGTGATGATTACGTGAAGGAACTAATGAACTATGTAAAGGTAGACTCATACGGAGCTTGCTTGAGGAATCGTGAGCTACCTGAGAGGTATTGACTGGCATATTTGTATATACACATCTGGCTTACATATTATTATCGTAGTTTGCAGAAAATTCAGCACGACTATTTAAATAATTTGTATTCACCTGAATTGTTAAAATTCATAGCTCGTTACAAGTTTGTAATATCCTACGAGAATGGCGTGTGCCATGACTACATAACTGAAAAATTTTGGAGACCTCTGATTGCGGGTTCCATACCTATATACTATGGTTCGCCTTTGATTAAAGTAAGTAGATTATGTCGCCTGATAAGAGACTTTCATTAATTTCACAATGTATAGGATTGGTCACCGAATGAAAAGTCTTTCATTGATGTAAATGATTTTAAGAGCCCCGAATCTTTAGCTATATTTTTGAAAGAGTTGGATTCAAATGACAGAGCCTACAATTCATACCTAAATCACAAATTCAATATGATCGAGCCCATTACTAACAAGAGGCTTTTGAACGATCTGCGTACACGTAAAACTTCAATGTATAAT
>JAHXMU010000549.1:1548260-1647686 GCA_019455685.1 Philornis downsi
GCAAATGAATGTGAAACTTCCACTTATCTATTCGAGTGAGGGTATTTCGCGCGCTGTAGTAGGTAGTATTGCGAAATTGGTGAAAAAGGACATGCTCCATATTGTTTCAATACGACGGGAAAACATTTCTGAAACGAAGATTCCGCCTTACGATGTTAATAGTGTTAGAAAAATTACGGAATTCTTGAACAAGGTTAACAGAAACTTCTATACATACCGGCTAAGGAGTAGCAAGGGTTTGATAGTTGTTTAAAAGGGAATCAGGAGCGGTATCGACCCCAAAAAGATCAAGGGAGCTCTTCAGGAACAGGAGTTTGTAGTTCGTTCCGTAATGGACATATTCAATAAGTATACAGTTCTTCAACCTATGTTCAAAGTTAAACTGTAACCAGTTGCATGCAAGTTGGAGAAAAACGAGGCGCATCCAATTTATAATATGACATCTACTGTATGGAAAGATATCCGTTGAGGAGCCCATCAAATGGAGAGGGCCAGTTCAATGCCAGAACTGTCAGGAATACGGTTACACAAAATCTTACTGCAAATTACCTGTATGCACATGGCTTGCGGGTGTAAGGTCAGATCACAGGCTGAAAAGAAATGTAGTAACTGCGGCGCAAATCACATGGCAAACTATAGAGTATGTAATTTCTGCAAAACGCTTAAAAACGATTAAACGATCGGAATTGTTACTTAGAAATCCAAAGAGCGTAGATAGGCCATTGGTGATAACTTAGGAGCCTCTACCAGTGACATAGGGTAGTTCGGTAAATTCTTACTCTAATGTAATCAGAAAAGGCATTGCACGGACCTCCGCAATGCAGGCTGCCTTCACACAGGCTTCCACTACCCAGCTAAACGGTCTTGAGTCAATGATTCAGCAGCTCACTCAGATAGTGTCAACGTTCATCTCTTTCATACAGTGAAGTATGGAAGATTTCATGCGCAATCAGAATCCATTAATCCAGGCTCTTAATAGATTGAGAGTGACAGTTACTAAATTAAGGTCTGCACTGGAAAAAAGCCAATGTGCAAAACATCTGTAATTACATCAAGGTCTTATCCCGCACTGACAATACTTTAGGGACAGCTCTGGAAAACGCTAGTGCTCCTGTGAAGACCAATTTCCCGTTACAAAAGGAAAAATGAGACATTTGGCAAGGAAAAGGCAAAGGTTTTTGCCGAATACTTGGAACGAATTTTTCGCCCAAACGGCCAATTGAATAACTTTTTCCCTGATGATCGAAACGCCGTACAGACAGCCGTGCTGGCGAGATTCAGGACATGATTAGAAACCTTAAACAAAATAAGGCACTGGGTATTTGACTTAACTACACCGAAAATACTTTCACAAATGCGCTTAATGACATTAAAACATCTGGCGAAAACACTCAATAATTACTGGTATAAGATATTTCCCACCAGCATGGATGATACTGCAATAATATATAAACACAAAGACCAAATCCAGGCTGCAAATATCCTCCACATTAAACGCATTGACTCGACATCGACTGGATAAGAGTAACGAAAGCAAATGTAGACAAGTGACATTTATGCTAAACCGCAATACATCCTCAATTCTCAGGTTCAACAGTGTCGTCATTCCGTAGAGCTCAAAACTTGGTGTTCATCTGGACCAAGGGCTGACTTGGAGAAGACACATTGAGGCCAAAAAGACGCAAATGAACTTGAAAATTAGCAACAGCACTGGCTGCTTAATAAGAATTCATGACTTAACCTATGTAGTAAGATATTTTTCTATAATGGAATAATTAATCCCCTATGGGGCAGTGCAAGCCGCAGCAACGTTGATAAAATTAAAAGGGACAATCGAAGGTGTTACACGACATTACGGGTGCTCCCTGGTATATTAGTTTAGTTTTTTAGTTTAGTTTATTTATTTAGTCAATATTTAATTATTTGAATACAATAAACTGTTATTAAAATTTATCTATAACATATGTTGTAGTAAATTCCTTAAATCGATTAAAATTCAGTTCTCTTTTTATATTATTCGGTAATTCATTAAATAAAGCAAATCCCTTATAAATTAAACTATTTTGTGCTGTTGCGCTTCTAAACGAGGCTAGTCTCAAGTCCTCATTGTTTCTTAAATTATAAGGCTGAACATCTCTTATTATTCTTATATATCTAGACAAATACGAGGGTAATACATTATTTTTGATTTTGAATATAAATACTAATACATTGAAATATAATCTTTGTTTTACGCTCAACCACATCAACACATTTAGCATTTCTCTAATAGGTGTCAAAATATTACATTTCAAAATAATCGCATTGCTCTATTCTGTATTTTTTGTAAGATTCCTATTGCTCTTTGACTAGCTAAAAACAAAATTGTGGAGCAATATTCAAAATGAGGCTTAATCATTACATTATAAACTTTTATCGCTGTATCATAACTAATATACTTCCTAATCCTTTTAAAAAATCCCACTTTTTTCGCAATCTTTTTTACTACATATTGAACATGTTTATCAAAACATAATTTATCATCTATTACCACACCCAAGTATTTTATTTCACATACATTCTCTATTTCCTCATCTTCGATCATTATGCTGTCACTATTACTGCCATTTATATACATACATCTTGTTTTGTTCACATTTAATTTTAGTTTATTTTGTTTAAGCCATTTATCTACTCTTTCTAAGTCACTCTGCATCAGTCTTCTGCACTCATCCGCCGTGTCAGCTTCCACAAACAGCAACGCATCGTCAGCAAATAGAGCCAGCTTTCCTTTCTCAACTACTTCACACATATCATTAATATATATTGCAAAAAGTAAAGGTCCCAATATTGAACCCTGAGGAACACCAAGATCAACTAACTTCAACGGTGAAAAAACATTTTGTATTCTTGTTTTTTGTGTCCTTCCGCTAAGGTAGCTCTTAAACCATTTTGCAGCATTCTGCCCAACACCATATTTATTCAGCTTCATAATGAGTATATTTCTGTCTATAGTCTCGAAGGCACGTTTCAAATCCAAGAAAACGCATAATATAACTTTTTTAGCCGCCACTGATTCTTTCCACGATGTTATAACCATATTGAGCGCGGACTCACATGAATGTCCTTTTCTAAACCCAGACTGATTCTCATATAGTAAATTGTTTTCTTCAAAGTATGCTTCTATTTGGTCATGCGCCATCCGTTCTAATAATTTCTCATGTACCGGCAACATGTCAATTGGCCTAAAATCTTCACATTTTTTTGAGTTTTTTACTTTCTGTATTGGTATAACCACCGAATACTTCCAACTGTCTGGTACAATACCTGTTTGAAATGACTTGTTTATTATTGTCAATAAGCTGTTACCAATTACATTGAAGCAGTCTATTATCAAGTTCGGACTGATGAAGTTAAAGTCTTGTTTCTTTTTCAGTTTCCACAACGCGGCTCTTAAATCAATTAATGTTATAGGCTCAAACTCAAAATTAAGTGCAGTTTCTGTTATTATATTTATATATGGCACTAAAGCAATTGTATTATGTATTAACCAGACACTATCTATGAAAAATATGTTAAATCGATTTGCTATTATCACAGTGTCCATTTCATTTCTATTATCAAACATTTTATCTTTAATATCTTCTCTGTCTTTTTTTAATACAAATTTTTTTATTTCCTTCCACATTTCTTTTTGATCATTAAAACATAGGACAGGATAGAAAATCGCTCAAATGTTGCAGTTAGGAATCTTGGTAACCCCCACAACTTCCAGACTAATATCGCTATGAGACCATATGCACGAATATTGCGCCTAGCGTTCAAAATGCAAACGATGCCTAATCCATAATACACGATCTACTAAACTACAAGCTGGCATGAGCGTTTGGTTTCTAAATTAACCCCTTATTAATTAAAACCACTCAAACAAAAACATACAGCTGAAAGATTTAAATCCTTATTGTTATGCTCTCATAAGGGAGCGATTGAATAATACGAATAAAGCAGAAAAATAAAACATTCATACTCTACTACCAGATTATAAATATAATATTGTTTGTTTTAATTTTATTCTTTATTCAATTAATTTACTGTAATTTCCAAAGCCTTAAAGGACAATTTAGCTATATTATCAATACATTTCTTTAGAGAGATATCCCATTAGTATTCATCAGCAAATGATGCACCAACAAGTAATTTGTGCTTATTAAAATCGCGAATTTTCTAAATAATTTTTTCTAGAGACTTGATGAGCAGGAAAAAAATGAAATGAAATGAAAATGACGTAAATATCTTTAATACAAAACTAATTTGACTTATATCAAAAATGTTATTTATTTATTTTATTTCCGTTATATTAAGCTTGTAGTACAATATAATGTAGTAATATCTCCGCGCACAAGAAAGTTTTAGTTTAGTATTTTAAGTTAACTATATGACAACGTTAACACGACTGGTGAAGTTGTAGTGTGTTAATGATTTCCAAGCTATTTGATTTAAAAATATCCAGCCCTTTGTTCTTCAGTAAGTTTGTAAGTGACGATTTGCAAGTAAAATGATATCAGAATGTGTTTTACTATGAGGTTACCTCCGCTTTTGGGACATTTATTATCCATGCCTTAGTTTAACAAATGTTCATCCGTAGCGATGGTATATCCCATGCGTAGACGGAGGAAATTCTATCTGTTTTGCCCATGTTGCTAGGATGTGAAGATGGTATATGATTTGGATTAACTACACTATAGAGATGCTTATTGATTTATGCCACGTATTTCGCCCTTATTATTAATTACTGGATAAGCAGCTGTTATCCATAAATTCATACGACCCCGACCTCCTATACCGTCAGACTGAATCTTGGGAGATACTTTTGGAAGAGAACTCTAAAAAGCACAGAGTGATATGTAAAAAATGGGATACATCTCTACGAAGTCACTTATTTATGCAAAAAATAAGTTCAAATTAAAAACATATACACATTCTTCCATCCCATGAATGAGATATGGGAGCTTACACGAATTCTAACGGGACCTACAGTTTTAACCACAGTTACGAACATCACAGTTAAAAAAGCATTTACCAGTCTTGTCCATTACTGGACTACTCGATGTGTTCGTCAGATTCGTCAAGATGATGGCCAGGATGAAACCCACGATCGTGCGAACGATAGTTGCGCATGCTAACCATCGCACCATGGTCGGTCACATAGAAAAAAAAAGCATGATAGCAGAATCTCAAAAATTAAAAAGATGCTAGTTAAAATGCTTTGCATACCTGAATGCTATATAAGGTTATACAACATATCTTTTAGAGGTTCTAGTAACTTTTCTGGAGTTTCTAGAATGTTTTCTTTGAAATCTCATATATGTGAACAAAGCGTTGGAAATTTCTGCTAACATTCGATCGTAACAATTTTGTCAGTGTATTACACTCAGTAGAAGCTTTTAAACAGCTGTTCAGTAGCGTGTTCACTCACATGCTTGTTACGTTCTGTTTTCACATCCAATTCATACACCAAACCAAAGGGAACCAGAAGTTTTCTTAGAACATTACATAAAGCAACTACATTTCCAAAGGAAGATAATGTTTGGAAATTGTATAAAGTCAATAATAAAGTGGAGACCACTGAGCAGGTGGGAGGATGCTTTGGTGAGACGCTGTTATGCCTCATTTGCTCCTAAAGATATAATCTACGAAACCTCTGACGAAGCCGGCACCTTACTGGCACGTTTTGCCAAACATGTCGCCTTGGAGAGGCTTAACATTTGTGAACTGGTGCCTCCAAACCTACGTTATGCAGACTATTTCCCTGTCACAGAAATGAAGTACTTTAAAGAGGAACTTGCAAAAACGCCAGTAGACCAATTCGCGTCAGTAATTGTGTATGCATTCACCTACCGTTCAAATGCTGACCCAAGAATTTTTGCTTCAATTTTGAATGAATTTGACTCGTATGCCGTTCAAAATGTTACCAAAATGAATATGGATACCATATTGCAGACTTTGTATGCATTCCTGTTTCTAATACCAAATTGGATGACTCGTCTGAACTTCTATAGCCAAGCTATGCAAAGAATGTTTGAACTGGTGCGTCAAGATGGTTGTAAGACTAAAGAACTGTTCGTACAGCTGAGCTTTTATGCTGGTCTGTCCAAAAGAAATTTCAAAAATAACCTGAATAATCTTTGGAAATCATTCCTGGATTCTCATTTGGATACGTTTTTGGACCAGTTAAGTACACTTGATATGGCTTTGGTTAGTAATGCGGCCTATAAAACATCTACCGCAATTGATGGGGAGGATTTCAACCAGCGTTTGCTGCAAGAAGCCTTGGGACTAATTACAGATGTCAACGGCAATGATGGTTTGTTAATCGGCTTCATTAAATCGATGAGATTACAACGCCTGCACTCAAACGAACTTTGTGAGAATCTAGCCCACATTTGTAGGGATCCTCAAAAACTGCGAAACCTGCAGCTAACAGGCCAAATACATATTTTTGCTTATTTAGCCGAAAATCTTTGGGACAGTGATGAATGCACGAAGCCATTGATTAATCAATTTTTTGGTAGCTTAAACTCGTTCAAAATAAATAATTTTTCCGAAAATGTGCGACCCAAGGATATAGACACATTTTTATGGGCCTGTGCCCAATTAAATTGCTCACTGTCCGAAGAACAATTCCATGTGGTAGAGAATTGTCTATTGGAAAAGGTACGTAATAAAGAGTTCAACTATTTCCCCGATCAACTTGTCGGTTCATGTTTGTCACTCTGGATTTTGGGTTTCAAATCGGAACGTCTCTTTCGGCACGCCATACAATTGAAGAGCCAATCACCTTCTAAGCGACTACAGCCAAAGGTTGATAGTCGTCTAACCGTTTTGTTATCAGCGGCTCAAATAGAAAGCCCCTCATGGCGTTCTAACCTGATAGAAGGATTTGAATCTTTTAATGTGGAAGCCAATGTGCCTACGTACCTTTTGAATTCGAAGGAAATTCCATACCAAAAACTTATATCAAAATTAAAACAGGAAAATATCACATCTTCTGTTCATATTTCCAATCCCATAAATGGCATCAATATACCCGGCATCTTTGCGAAGGTCTCATCGCCATCGGAATCACAAATTTTTATCGAATTCTTGACAACATCACAGACTTTACAATTCAGTCAACAGCCAGTGGGTATACTGAGATTAAAATTGCGCCTGTTACAATCGATGGGTTACAAAGTTAAAGTGGTGAGCATAATATATATGTATATATATATATACATATATATATTTTGTAAAAACTTTGTTTTATTTTTGTGTATAATTTTAGTTAACCTCTGCTGATATATGCGAAAACATAGAATGGGGCGATCTATTAAACGATGGCAGCAAAATTTCCGAGAATAGTATTGCGGCTTGAAAGTACATCGAACTGTATAAAATATATAGATGAATTTCTCGTTTCGGGGACATGTTACTTTTAAATCTATATATATAAAATGGAACTAAGACTATAACTAGTTTCATATTAAATCATATTAAACTTTCAAATGGTATTTATTTCATTTGATCGATTCCGCCGCAACAAAAAAACGCACTTGCGTAAACCACAGATATCTTGCTTTGAGTGGAGATCGCCTTGAAATTTAAAATACAGTACAAGTTTCACAAACTGGCATTAGACAGTTGATCCAGATCAGTGAGTTTAAAAACAGAGTAGCGTATAAGATATCTGAATTCAATTTTCGAGTCCGTAAACTTTTACTCCTTTGTTTTCCCACATGGATTTATATAAATCTCCTTCCATTTTTTTCGAATTTAACTGATTAGAAGACTGATGAACATTTTTAGCAAAGGGAATCTGAAAACGTACTCAAGTTTGAAACATTTTCCTCATGACAATATTAGTAGCGCTTACTGTGAGCCTGCATCTAATTAACATTTTGCTAAAATACTGCAAGTAGAAAAACGGAAAAGTAAAACGGAAGTAACAAGTCTGTGTCTCGTAAGCGCAAGTGCAGTTCTATAATCAACTGATTTCAGGTCCAACATATATTCTTTTCTTTCATATATTTTTAGATATTTCAATATTTGGTAAGAATAAAGGTGAGAAGTATTTTTTTTTTTTTTGGATTATTATTTTAATGAGATCTTTTCGTACCTATATAGTGAAATTCTTTATGTAGACTTCATTTATGGAAGAAAGACCTCGATTTTTATCATTTTTACAATTTGAGTATCCAATTGGAAATTCCCAAACATGTTTTCTTCATTTTAATAAGTATCGTACAAGGCATCCAATTTATCGGTGCAAGAATTGCCGTCAGGTAGGTGAGTAATAAATGCAAAATTTGATTCAAAACGGACAAAGCTTTCTGTTTGAAGCCGATGAATAAATAGAATGTATCCTGCTAGATTTAATGTATAACAAGTCATAATTGTCTAATTTCTATATTATGGGACAGTGGGTCAAACAATAAATGTCCTTATAAAAAAAACAGTTTCAGAAGGCATTTTGATTTCCCTAACTCCTATGGAAAAATTATAATGTGGACTGTCTTATTAATATTTGCTCTGAAACTCAATTCTTATACTAGCCTTGTGGTCGTTAGCAGCCTCAACACTAGGATTGGATGCAGTAGCCTAATAATCCGCTCATCTAAAATGTAATTTGTTATAGATCTGGAATGTCCGAGAAGGTCGCTCTTCCCGATTGTCATCGCGGAATACAGAGATGGCATGGATAGGACAAAGATGCACTCGATGCAAAATCTGTGATATCTACCACAGATGCCATGCAAAAAGGCATGAATTCGGTTGTGGATTAGCAATGGGTAGAATGCCTATACACCTTGCCTCGCAATTTAGGCCCATAAGGGAAGGTATAACCACAATCCCCATTAAGGCGAAGTATTATATTTTTTTATTAGGCTGATGGAAACAAAAACAAGGAGACCAAAGGAACAGTTTAAGAGTGCCCTGGCCACGACATTAAAATTGTTTCGGGAGGTTAATAAAGTGGCAATAAATGGAAGCCTTACTTTTATATCATGGACCAGCTAACATTGGCTCGGGTGACCATCTGATTGCAGCCAAGGTACGCACGAGATCGGTGTACTTTTTCGGTATTTTTTTCCAAATATATATTCGGAAAGGGTTTTTTTTTTACAACAATTCGTACACCCTAAGAGTGGTTGCTACGAATACTAAATTATTAAAGATTTTAATGCATCAAAGTGGCAGTTAACATTAGAGCACACTTTAGTCTGTCTACTGTAGCGGTATTGACTTTCTTTAGTAACGAATTTGCGAAAGAGTTTTCTTTTTAGTTTCAGTGAATTTCGTTCAAAGTGTTTTGTAGCATAAATAACCTGAATTTTTGTGAAAATTTCGTCCAATAGGAAATCTGCGCGGTACTTACGATCATTTTAACAAATAATTCCAGATATCTTCGTCGCTTTGAGCGATCAGTTGTTGAAATGCTCCTTCGGTCGAATTCCTATTTTTAAAATTTTCCGATTTTTTTCGTAAAATACTATTTACACACTTTTGCGTGTCTTCAAAAACCATTCTTCTGTTTGGCCAGAACAAGGAAAACCCCTTTAATCTCCAGTCCTCGCAGCATTTAAATCGCCAATCACCATCCATTAGCACGCGTCGATCGGTTGCATATTTTCAGGGTCGCTAGTCAAGCCCGAAGTTTGCTATTCGGCGATTTTCATTCTTAGCCCATTTCTCGGGATCTTTTTGCAGCTGTTTCTTCTAACTAATAGAGGCTTCGTGTTAGCTTAGGTTGCTTTAAGAAACACCTGTACAGACTTTTCGTTTTCCAGAGTTTCGAGCGTGAATCTAGTGCATGCTTATTGGCTATGGCAATGTATGACGTTTCTACGGGTAAGTGGGATCCGATAAATGTGTTCTTGAGTGTGGCTTAGAGTCCGATCTGGTAGTGAACAATCCGATAAGCCTTGGTTCTATGTCGCAACATATGTTGTCATCGACGTCTAGAAGTATTGGTTCCAGCTATATTAACCATCGACAAGTTTTTCATAGTTTGAAAAATCGCACTGTGCTCTTCACAATCGCACTTCTGCCTCATATATCCGGCGGTCTGGCGTCCTACAACATCAATTCTGAATATGCCTCACGATTATCACGATTGTTAAAGGTAAACCACGATCATTGCTATTTTTACCCTTCTTGCTAAGAACTGTTTCGATAAATGCATCGCCTGTTAAACCTCTTTCTATGAGTATTAGCTTTTCCAAAAAGGAACGCCCAACTGGAGGGAATTGTCTCCGTTTGGTAGATTCGATGGAAATCATTTTAAGAAGGACGATCGAGGTGCATGCCTCATTTTAGGGAATTTATGGGGATATTTTCATCCGGCTTGCAGGAAGACGTGTATGTGGGTATCAAGAATGCCCAACTGCGGGTGGCTTTTACACGTGCTATCGGAGCCATTTCTTGACAAAAGATTATGCTCCTGAACCGCTGATTAGCCGACTTACACTCCCTTCGCTGTACTGGACAATATCTCATAATTCTACTATGTATTTCTCGTTTTACCATTTATGTGCATAATTTGCACACTTGATTTGAGCTTAAGACGGGAATCAGTTTATGATACGCTGGATTCCACGCCAAAATAATATGTTACAGGCTGCAAGACGTGCTTACTGTACAGGAAACACTAGTGTAACCACATTGTGGCCGTTCGTATTGTAAAGGCTTTTCCAGACAGAACTTGTCATTTCTTTTAAGCTTACGTTTGTGTATTTTTATGCTTTACTACGAAAGTCATGTATGCAGGCCACACTTCTGCCATCAATATTCGCACTGAAACTGGAGTTATAAGTCCATCCGTCACAAAATTAAATTCGTTTGAACTATCTCACGCTTCTTCCCAGCTTTTTGGTAGTAGCCTGGATCATTTGCCGTTTGCATAAACTCAGCTCTCTGATTACGAGAAGCCCATGGGGAGGAGCTGGTTGGCAGTAAAGGTAACCCACAACTTGCTCTGGAAATAACGGCAAACGACACATCTCTATCCGCTGCATCTTTGCCAATTTCGACAGCGATAGACGTGCCCACGGCGACCGATCCCGAACCTGCAATGGTCAATGAAAATAAAACCCTCGATTCGGTTCGAGAGAACTGGAGCACCAACCTGGCTACTATTAGGTTAGCTATGACTGTCTCAATAAAGAAAGCGATATCATGTGCCATCTGCAACCGGTCTCTCTGACTCATTAGGTGTCAACGTTTCCGAAAGCAGAGTTCGAAAAGGCGTTTAAGTTTGGTTGTGCGATTGCAGTTATGTGCTAACTGTTTGAGCACCTCCCACCTCACAGACGGGTATCTTAATCAAGAGCGGTATCACCAGAGTAAGGGCAAGCTTTATCTCCGGTTCGGGATAGGCGTTCAGCGGCATAGGTGCTGCAAGCTCGGGCTGGAATGTGCTGCCCCGATCTAGTCGCCAAAGCTACAGGCCACCTCCGACTCATTTTGAACAAATTCTTTGATTTTCCGGGCAATGTTGTCTTCTCTCACGTAGTTTAAATCTATAATGAGGGACATATGCGTAACTCAAACCCCCCGGGTTAGTAAAAGTGTGAGATCATTTGTACGAAAATCGCGTTAAACTACACCATTAGAGCTGCTAATCCAGAAGCTGCCGTGAGCTCTTGTACATATACATCAAACTAATCCCTCCGATCTCAGAGGACCTTATAAACAAAAAAGCATAAAGCTAAAAAAAACCAAAGCGGGAAAAATACATACTCGTCGACAATTAGATCTAAGATTCAACTACTTATTGTTAGGCTCACTACGTGAGCGATCCAATAAAACAAATAAAGCAGGAAAAAAGTATATTTAAAATATAAGTGTTGCCTGAAGTGGATAATCAAAATTTCAAAACTTTTGTTTTCTCTACTTTACATCTTGAGTAGTCTAAATTCAAGCTGAAATTATTTTTATGTATTCAGCCCGGGGAAATTGATGTATTTGGTACGTCAAAAACGTAACACACATAAGGAAGCGCTTAAAATGACCAAATGCGATTCTTTAGACCAAACGCGTTTCATTACCTTAAAGTCGACTGAGTGACATACGTCCGTCTAGCTGGCCAGATCTTCGATACAAATTGACCGATTTTCCGAAATTCAATTTCCTCCTTGTAATTCTTTATTTGTAAACTGAAGCAATCCACATTTTCGTTTGTTCCATTGCCATATAATTCCGCGTAAAATTTAAAAAATTCGGTTGATTAATCCCTCTCTTATTGGTACCTCCCCTACAAATGACTGATTTAACCCATGTATTCTCGATTCGATTAAATTTGTCATACTTTATGTGTTTGATAATGATATAAATATATATAAAATAAAATATATACATATAGGTACAGTATGACCATACCCTCTCTGGCACCTCCCAATCAAATTACATTATTTAATTTATATATTTCTACATTCGTATCTTTAATTGAATATAATTGAGGTCCCACCAGGCATTAAGTACTACGAATTGAGAATGGTCGCACCGTCACACTCCTTAGGGCACCAAACATATAACTTGTCCGATTTTGCTGAAACCGATGATCCCTCTACATTTACCAAAAGGAGGACTTCTGAAAGTTAAAATTCCTACATTGTGCTTTAATTACGAGTATTTTTTTGGAGCAACTCAAAAAGACACTGGCTGAAGGTATATGTAATTCAGTTCGCCTGACTATAATTTCTGTACAGATTTTTACAAAAGTTTAGTTTGGGAGTCATAAATAAAACTTTGCTTATGAGTAAAAAGTTTATTAAAGTTTATGCATACATAGAAAACTATCTTATGATTATGCTTGCAATTTCATAATAGCAATCTGGCTTTAAGGAATTCATGATATAATTGATACATTGTATTTTAATCGTAAAATAACATCCCAGTGCCTAGAAAGACCTAGACAATTTTAAAAACTATACCCATTCCGCAGGCCTTGCGCCTGCCTTGAGAATGCCTCTAATTCTCAATATGGAAAAAATTGTGGTGGCTTTTATAACATCTTGGGGTATTCAATTTGAATTTGCCTCTTAAACTTAAACTTATTTTTAAATTTACTTCGATGGCACTGCAATTTGAGGTAACGATCTTCTGGTCTATATGTGCGGTTATATATAAATCCTCTCAACTGCACTAGGAAATGCCATTTAATAGCAACCTTCTGGTACGGCACATGACACTAGGAACACTCTTGACATGCCTTTCAAAAGCAAGCGATAGTAATGGGCCATCAAACCCATACCATATCACTTTCTTGGGAAGTCCTTCCTCATGCTTTCCTGATGTGGGAAATGTGGTATATGTTAGACATGAGATCGAATTTTAATCGAGCAGCTCATCGTTGCCTTCTACCAGAAGCCATTTTATCATGGTTGCTGTATCACTAACGAAAGGAAGGGAAATGCCTTCTATAATATTTTCCTTCGATATTCGATAGAGGATATTCGGCAGGCATTTTACTTGGAAGATTTTGTCGATACCGCAGCTGTGTTAGAAGTGTTGTGACAGCATTTTCTATAAAATACAATATTTGGATGTATAAAGATTTAATATCAGCTCGATGTTATTGCACAACTTAAAACGTTATACTGTGAAAAAATTAACTTCTATTAAAAATATACCATTTTAATAACCATGATTCTTCTATTTGAACACATTATAAGCTGCCGCACCTCCATCTTATGTACGAGTATCATCACGAGAATGCAATTTTTAGCCGTTTTTTTCTCTAATAATTTGCCATATTCAAACTACATAATTTCTTTCTATTAGTTCGCAATTGTTTTCGCATCAATCAATTTATTGTTTTCATTTCATGTTTTTTTTTGCCTCTATTTTGTTACCTCTATAAAACAACATATTGCGTGATTACGGCAACAATTGGGATGACAGAAGTTATACTTTTTGTCGTAGCACTGTTTTGGATGGCCTCATGAAAATTCATCAAAAATTCATTAAATTCATTGCGATTGGGATATGACGCAATTACAGCATATTCGCCATGCCGGTTCGAGATTTACGTTAAATTTTAGTCTCACTATTTTTCTGGATTTGATTTTGATTATTCACCAACAACTACAGAACGTCTAAAAAGGAAGACCAATTTCTATTTAAATTACGGGTTTATGTGGAATTTCGGAAATATTTTTTTTGATAATTCCACGTAAAAATTTTTTTTTTGAGAAGTTACATTGAATTCTATTTACAAAATGAAATTTCTGTTACGGAAACGTTTAGAATATTATCGAAGGCATTCTACGAACAGACTTTGTTGGAATCATATGCTTACAATTGCAATAAACAGCTTTAAAAAGGTCGAGCATCAACCTGTATTGATGAAAGTCGTGCCAACAAATTTGAGATTTGATAATCGAAAACTGCCGATTAACAGTTGGGGATAATAATGTTGATATTTCAAACGGATCAGTCGACTCATTTTCGAAAAAGACCGTCGCGTTACAATTTGTGAAGATATGATTTCTTGCTGCCAGCATATAAAATCTTTTATTGCGGGAGATGAGTACCACGCCAAATGAGAAGCAATACAGAAATGATTCTATTCTCGTGATTTGTTTATTCATGAAATCAAACAATTGTTCCAAATTCACCGTGTTTGCTTGATTTACCTCCGTGTGATTTCTGACTATTTCCTAAATTCTAAAGACCGTTACGAGGACACCGTGATGGTGATTATTTGGCATGCTTAAAGGTTAGCAAATTTGTACGGTGTCTGAGTGGAATATTTTGAAGGTAGTGAAATAGATTTGGACACATAGATAATGATTAGAAAGATAATAGTAAAAACTGGTCTTAATGTTTTATAATGTAATCATTTAATCGTATTTAGTAGCAGCCAATGTAATTGCTCCCACTCCAAAATTATGACTAGCAGATATAGCCTCCCAAAATGGATAAATCTCGAAAAGTGGTGAAATTATAAAAACTGTTTCTCGTCTAAAGATGACTTAAAACAGTGTTGTGTTACTTACGGCAAGTTTTCAATCATGTTTATTAAAACACTTCCATTTGTATCTTCTTGTCAAATACAGTGCTGGGCTGAAAGTGGTCGCTGTGGTCTCAATCTCAAAATCCTATCCTTCATTAATGATAGCAAATACAAAAGGCTACTTCATTATAGGTATATTCTTATTTTTTATTTTAGATAAATACCTTTTATTCTTGGAATGTCATCTATGAACTTATAATAATGTCATGTATGTTCGTATGAATAGGTGCAGCATTAGTGATAAAAAAAAAAACGTTATTATGCCTAAAACGACTGTGGTTAATAACAAACTATTAAATAGTAGAAATCTATGTAAATTGCAAACTTAAGAAGTACCAAATGAAATAAAATCACCATCACTATCGCGCAATCGCAGGCAAATAATGTCCTAATACAAATTCATATATGAAATATTGCATAAGCATTTACGAGTCGCGGCCCGATCAATACTTAAAAGTCTATTTCACCGAATGGATCTTGGCTTTTAGGACGATAAAGGCGCCCACTCTAAACAGCAATATAATGATGCTCAAGGCAATGATGTCGTTCCAAAACTGATCGCCACGCATTGTAATCACTTCCAGGAACTTCTTTGGGTACCTATAAGTAGAGTAAATGCTATCAGTTTGCGACGAAGGCGAGATCGTATCAGATAATCTACCTGTAGTGGCAGTAAGGTGCTTCATCACAGTCTAATACACCGCGTTCTTCGCCATAGATGGCACCTACGTAACCTTCTAGGCCATAGCGCAGATAAGAAATGTGGCTACCCCACTTTAGATATCCAGGCATGTCGCGTAACGTTACACCGAAGCCGGCGAACATCATCATCGGAATGGTAAGAACAGGAGCTAAGAATGTTCCGTTGACTACATTGAACCAAGCACCGATCATTAGGCCAAAACTTTGGCCCACAAACACCGTTAAGATACTAATGGCAGAAAACATCCAGAAACGGCTCCATTCCATGGGTTGATAACTCCACAAATAAATGATTACACTGAACAAAAGACTGCCTACAATCTGTAATGAAATTAAAGTCTCGGTAAAAATACTGCTGATGTGTGGTGTGATGTGAGTTTACCGATATTGGTAAATCCAACAGTGTTATTGATGTATAGTACGCCTTCAGTGAGTACCAGCGATTAAAGTGCTCCTTCAGCAGTATCGACATTTCAATCGGGACTAAAAGCAGAACTGCTTAGAATTGTACTTGGGCCACATATCCAATTCCATACTCACAGGTTAAGACTGTCAACATCATGGTGGCCATTGAGTGATGAATTAAGATGGCAAATAATAAGTTATAATTGTCTATCACACGAGAACCTTCCTTGCCCGAATTGGCGTAGACGGCGCCCAAGATAACGGCTACAAATACATTGACCCCAATGCGCAAATGCGTTAAGGTAGTATCACGTTTAGCTTTGATGTAACCACGATGCATTAGAACCGACAGCTGATTGGTGAAACTCGTGTCCTCTAGCGAGCGCTTTTTGGATTTCTTTGGTACAGGATATTTACGCATGAGTTCATCTGACTTTAGAATTTTCTCGGGATTGTCGAACCACGTCAAGCAACAGCCATTCCCTGAAGCCGTCTTCAAAGTTTCCACTTTATCTTGGCCGTACTCCCCGCACGCCAGTTCAATTACTAAGAAGGATTAAAATGAATTATGCATGAAGGGCGGTTGTCAATATGCACTTACTGTAATCCGCGGGATTGTGATACATAGGGCATGGCAACTCAACGGTATGCAAAAATGGAACCAGTTTCTGCGTGCTACCCTGGTAGACACAGTTGCCAGCAGCCAATACATAAACCTGATCAAATATCTGGAACAATTTGGCGGTCGGCTGATGGATGGTACAAATAATAGTGCGTCCTTGTTCGGCAAGTTTCTTGCATAATTCTAGAACTTTGGTACATGAGCTACTGTCGAGGCCGCTGCCAGAAAGAAATAAGTACATACAATCGTTTAATTTAAATTTATTGTAGAAATAATTTTATTATATTATAGAAATAATTTTATTATATATTTATTGCATGTAAACCATGGCCAAAATCGAAAATTCGACTTTTAAAATAATTTCATGGTGCCATTGAACTGACTTCATATGCCTTCATCCTACGTCGTTTTGTGTTGTGTTGCTACTCGGAATTAAATCACAAAAAAAAAAAAAAACAAAATTGTAACTTTCAGAAGTTCTCCGTTTAGGAAATGCAGAAGGAATGTCTATTGGCCAATTTGCTTATGTGATACCTTATTGAGCATGGAAGTGCAATCTATGTTCGTTCGCATTCTAAATGCCTGATGCGACCTCAATTATAATGAATATAAATATAAATCTAGGAATATATAAGTTAAATAAGGTAATTTGTACGAAAAATACCAGAGAGGTTGTGGTCATTCCGTTGATTTTTCACATTTTGCCCAGTATTATTACGCCGTATAATGGGCGAGAATTTAAATAACTTCAAGTCACGAATTTGGAAAACCAAACTTCGAGAAATTTGTAAAATTGTATGGTTAATTGTCGATTTTAATTTAGAAAGACACAAAAGTTTTAACATGTTTGTGATTTTTTTTTTAAATTGCATGAATATAAATTGACAACTTACAGAAGTGTGCAATTTACAATTACGATATAATTTGGAACATTACGTTCTGGATGTTCACTCAAAATATGAAAGAGTATTATTAAAATTATTCTTACGCCACCCATCTAAGAAGTAGCACCGATAAGCTAGCAAACAAATGTAATACAAATAAATAAAATAAAATGCATAATAAACTCGCATGCAATTTTTTCAAAAACTAAGTCGATTTGTAGACCAAAATGTAAACAGTCCAAAGTAATCATATAAGTTTCAGTAATCTACATAAATATCAGTAAATAGGCTTTTAAAATGAACATGAGACATTTTAATTGTCATTGATTATAATTGAAATTTTAATTAGAATAAAATGTATTATATTACTATTGTCAGTTGGTACTTTGGTCTACAAAGCCATTAACTTGAAACTTAAACCTATCATAAAACGGAACATGGAACGACTTAGAATGACTTTTTAGTAGTCTACTTACTTACAACACTTTCATTGATATAACTTAGAATCTTTTATATAAAATTTGTGTAAAAGTAAGGGAGTTGTTGGGGTCTTATCACATAAAAAAATAATGGGTTATCCATTTAGTGGTTTCAAAATCGCCGGTCTGGCAAGATTGTCAGCTGCTAAATACCTGTCATCTGCAATGTTAGTTATTTAGTAAAAGGCTTACCATTTTCGAATATGGTTCGTTTAACAAACCAATAAGGCGTAAAAATAGTTAAAACTTACTGCAAAAGTAGTGATTGAAACGGGGCCACTTTTTGTGCATTACGTGGTAATTATGATTGTCATAGTCGACCTACTGTGCAAAAAATTGGCAAAATTATAAAGAAATTTAAAGAGACTCGGAGCGTTATGTATGTCATCGCAATATACGCACAGCCGAAAATATCGCGTCTCTTAGTAAAATTGTGGCGGATAATTCGAATTTCAATTCAGAGCGATATGGCCGTATGAAGTTTATGAACTAGACGATATATGTTTTCAACAACATACTGCATGAGCAGTTTCCAAAAATCTTAACTTCACGTTCTGACGACGTCAATTAGCTGCCAAGATAATGCGTTTTGACGCCGTTAACTTTTTTTGTGAGAACGTTAAAGACCGAGTTTACGCGGGTAATCCTTAAACGTTGGAGCTTTTGAGTACCAATATTCGTCAAGTTGTAGCCGTGACCCCGCCTAAAATGTGCCAAAAAGTCGTCGAAAACTACCTCCAAGGATTCGCTGTTGCAACCAATCCAATAACATTGTATTTCATACATAATGCCAGTGTCCAAGCATTATAATGAAATAAAAGTTTCATCGAAATCATAGCTTATTGAGTGTTTTATTCAACTTTACTTTTGAAACCGAAAAATGGATAACCCCTTACTACAAAATATGTATTTCTGAAATACGAAAGGTATATCTGATTCAGTTGCCTCCAAAGCTGAGAACTGAAACCAATCACTTTATACCGACATCTTAATTTTGAAAATTAAATAACTTTTTAAATCTTACAGAAAGTGAGTCAATAAAACTGCTGCTTTTGCGAATGGAAATACGTTCATAACCAAATGCAGGTTGTCTGTCTATGTTTGTTTATAATTTTTTATTAAATGAAAGAGAACGGATCTTATATTGATAAATGTTTTATTTAATGTCGGCAATTATGTACTCGCATGGAATACAATATCAGATAAATGTCCGCCTCTGTTAGCCTCACAAATGCGAACCATTTTGAGCACATTTTTCATTACATTCTCACACATTTCACGCGGTATTTCATTAATTTCATCACGAATATTTTGTTTGAGTTGCTCACGCGTTTCTGGTTTGTTTGCATAAACCTTGCTTTTCAGGTGCCCCCACAAAAAAAGTCCGGAGCAGTCAAATCAGGCGACCGTGGAGACCAATCAGCATCACCATTTCTTGAAATAACTTGTTGTGGAAAGAGGTCTCGCAGTAATTCCATTGTAATCAGCTCAAAGTTACACATGTTAATCAGCTCAAAGCATGCAGTTGTGGCGTTAAAAAGTTTTCAATCATATCACGATATCGCTCCCCATTGACAGTTACCGTTACGCCGTTTTCAGTTTCAAAGAAGTGAGGTCCAATGATTCCTCCTGACCAAATTGCACACCAGACTGTCACTTTTAATGGATGCAAAGGTGACTAATGAATAATTTGAGGGTTTTCAATTGCCCAGAACCGACTATTCTGTCTATTCACATATTCATTCAAATTTAAATGTGCCTCGTCACTCATTATGATTTTTTCATTAAAATCGGGGTTGTCATGGGCTGTAACACCCTATTGGCATATGTACGACGGCGTAAACGGTCTTGAGGAAGAAGCTGTTGTGTCACCTGAATCTTAAATGGAAACAAATGCAAATCCTTGTGCAAAATTGTGGCCAAAGTTGTTCTTTGAAGACCAAGCTTCTGAGTACGGCGTCGAATTGAGGTTGATGAATTGTTTTCAACACTTTCTTGAGCAGCAGTAATGTTTTCAGCCGATCTTGCAGTACGTCGTGGTCCATGCTTGGCCCTATCAGCTACAGACCCTCTTTCTTCGAAAGCATTCACTACACGATAAATAGTACGTCTTGTTGGGACGTTGTTTCTCCCAAAAATTTCACGTAATTTTCTCATCGTCACAGTAGTCGATAATTGATTTTGATAAAATGTTTTAACGATTAAAACACGTTGAATTATCGAATATGTTTCCATAATAAATTTGTCCCGTCTCTACTTCACGACTGCCAAATATGAACAGTCAAGACTAATGTTTACCAAAATAGCGGTAAAACAAAGTAGTATACCTTCCCGACGGACACCCTGTATGTGCTGGAACATTCACCGAATATTAAAATTTCCAACAAAAATGTTTCAAATTTCACCAAATACAATTACGGCGATTGAATTAACACATTAGAAGCCATTTGGAAAACGCATTCCCAAAGCTTTAAATTATCAACATGTTATTGGCTATAATGAAGTTAGATATCACGATATTTCATGAATCTGTATTGACTGCTAAAATATTCTAAAATATGTAAGACTCTATGTAATAAAAATATGATTAAAAAAGTTATTCACAAAATCACTTTATAACTATGGGCTCTTTAAAATAGAATTTTTCTCAAACTATTTTCTCTATATATTGCCCTCATTTGTCTCTATTATAGAATGTTTCCTGACTGAGATTCTTGACATTCTGCCAAAATCATTCCAAATTTAAACAACTTTATATAATGATGTGTCTACAGAAAGTTGTCCTCGTTGGGAAATAAGCCACTAGCTGTAGGTATGTCATAAATTCTAATCCAGAAGACAATTCTGATGTAAAAATATTGACAATAATTACGGAATGTGATACCAATTTGGTTTTCATAAAAATAGTACACTCTAGTCGTGAATCAGCCGTCAAGGTAAGATCAAAGCAGTTAACATTTTAATATACCAATAGCAAGTAGACTCTTCTTAATGTGTTTTCCGATTCATTTCAAAACAACAATGCAGGGTTTGCGTTTATGATCGAATTATTCTCTTGACTGATTCATAATATTGAAACAGTTTACAGACAACTGCACACTCTATTTGTGTAAAATTGTTTGGCTATTAAATGATTTATTATGACAAATTTGTATTTACTCTCATGTTTACTTACGTAGTCGGCTCGTCCAAAAACATCACAGTCGGATTATTAATCAGCTCCATTGCTATCGAAAGTCTCTTTTTTTGACCGCCAGATAGCCGTTGTGTCATGGTCTGATCATGTTCATATAAGCCCAATAACAACAAAATATCTTCGATCTGTGGTGAACGCAAAGTAGAGCATATCAGAACTAGTGTTTGGAATTGCCTTAAATTCTTAAAGTTATATCCTTAAACCAAAGACGATTAGCTATATAGTGAACATACCCTAGCTTCCTTATCCTCATATGAAACATTTGGGCCCAATTTGAGATCAGCAGCAATGTGCATGTTTTCATTTACCGTTAATAGCGGTTGCAAACGATCATCTTGTGTGATGTAGCATGACATTCGTCTGAATGTTGCTATAAATAAATTCGAAGACAATGCTGAAATATGCTGTTCTAATTAGATGGTGTGATCACTTAGTAATACTCACTTAAATCTCTACGTCTTCCATTCAACAAGATTGACCCATCCACTCCTGTTGTCTTAAAGCCGGATAGAGCATCCAATAAAGTTGACTTGCCAGCACCTGAAGGACCCATGATAGCAATCAATTGGCCACCAGAAAATTTCCCAGAGACATCGTGCAAAATTTCTTTATTTCCTGTAATCATAATAATATCATCATAATAATAACTTAGTGAAGGTAGATTAAAGGGTTAAAGAAGGAGTGTAAATGGTTTAGGACAAAATTGGTTATGGTCTGATTGTAAACTTTTTATATATCTTCATTCTTTAAGAATCCATCTGTACAGATATAAAAGAATAGATAAACATTTATATAAGTGTATACATATATATAATTATTTAAATTTAACAGCTTGTTTAGGCTTGTACGGACGTTATTAACCCAGTCGTTTAAATCACTTGAGACATTTTATCCCATTTCTGCAAAAAATACCTCCGAAATGAGCATATTTTACCTAAACAGGTGTGCCTATTTTGGAAAATTTTTTTTATAGAAATGGGGATAAAATGTTATGGGGATTTGACACTTCTATTATACTCATGTGGACATTTTTAGGAATTTTATCTGTTACCGATAGACGAAACAAAATTTATTTTTCCTTCTATTATATCTCCATTCCTTCGAAAGAGAGCAAAAATTTAGCATCCAGAAAGAAGCGCTTAGAGCACCAACTATCTTAAGACCAAATATGTTCCATGACTTTAGCCACAAAAACTGTCGTTAATATTTATGAAACTTCCTTGGCACAGGCTAATATTTTTGCAGAATGTTGCCAAAGGTTGTAAACGGACTATGTCAATCCAGCCTTCTTATTTATACCTCCCATACAAATTGACCGATTTTGCGAAATGCAACCTAATTGGTAGTAGCCCAGATTTTTGTTCATTAAATTGAGCTATTCATGATTCTCTGTTAAATCTGAGAAAAAGGCGACGTAGTAACCTCATCTTTCCTGGCACTTTCCATACAAATAATTGATTTAATCCATATGTTTTTAGCCTGCTGTCTTTCAAACAGTTGTATCGAATTCACACAAATTGCCACATTTATCGAAATTTAGTTGTTATGTTATAATCCCCAGTTCGTAGACGGCAGTAACTTAAGTTGCTCAATTTTAAAATTTGCTATAATAAAATTGGTAAAATTACAAAAAAGTGACCACATAACCACCACTCAGCTAACTTCCATGCAAATTTCCAAATTTCCTTATTCATATCATCGTTCAGTTGCACTAAATTTAGTATAATTTAGCAAGCATCGGCAATTTAGTAAAGTTTGTCCTGTGAATGAAAATGGACTGCATTGCCAAGCCTCCTAGAGCACAACACATACAAGTTGGCCAATTTAGCATTACTCCTATAATTTCTAATCGGAGGACTTCTTTTGTTGCGTATTTTTTGGTAAGAATAACGCATCTAATGTCATTCCTCATACTTTTTCATCAACGAAAGAGAACATTGGGTACATAATAAGTCAATTCAACCAACTAAAATTTATATTCTGGTTTAAAGTAACTTTCAAAGCGATAGGATGGACTGTGGAACAGTTTATTACAGACTACTTCTTTCGTTTTTATAGTTAATTCCATCAAAATTCTAATCACAAATATTTAATTAAGGCAGCAGAGACAAACTTAAAGATGTTGAAGAGTCATATGTCCTCTATCAAAATCTAACTCTTAATCCAACACACTTAAATTTTTTAAAATGTACAAGTAATTTTTATGAAACGTCTGTTGTATAATATTTGCAAGATCCAATCAAATGATATTTGAAATGCGGCGCGAATGTTGTAATTTACAACACGATAATATATGCCGGTTTTGAGGTGTGTTCAAAAAAAAAGGTGAATTTTTCGACTTTCGATTATTTTTTTTTTTTAAGTTGGTACACTAGTCTCGAAGATATGTTGACGGTTTTATACATATACCATGTTTAGTTTGTTTGTGAGAGACAAAAATAAGACAAGTGTTTTGCGTGTTCCTCAATCGTTGCAAAACGACGTCCTTACATTGGTCTCTTCAATCTTGGGAACAGGAAAAAGTCGCAGGGGGCCAAATTTTTGATATTGCTGATTTCGGAATTGTGATCACTTGAAAATTTGTTAAAAATATAGGGCGGTTGATTTAGAGTTACACGTGATTTCTATGAAGTTTGTATCCAATATGACGGCATATTTGTACATATGTTGAATCATTTCGCGTATTTTTATTTTTTTTTTTCTTTTTGTTTGTTCCGTCCTGTGCTGATTTGTGGAAATATTAGAATGTGGTAAGTTTTAAGAGGATTTATAAAAATGTGTTGGTGGTTATCGTGTGAGAGTATACTAAGTATAAATTGTTATACTTGCACCCGATCATCGACAGTTGATACTGATATGCAAACTTATGGATTAATTCGCTTTAATTGTATTAATTAAGATTCGTGCGCCAACTTCAGTTAATATGTATGATGATTTGAAGTCTATATCAGCCGAATAACTTTTCCATACTGGAACATTTTGACTTTAGCAGATTCATGCTCAAAACACGACATTTTTCAAATCATCTTCCGTATAGAAGACTTATTCGATGAAATACCTATTAGAGACATCACAAGTGAAGACGTTTTCCATGTTTAATAAAAAAATCAAAAAATTAAGAAAAAAACGAATAACATTTAACAACGAAAATAAATATGGTGGGCAGAACATTTCATTTAACTTATGTATGTATAGCATTGACAATTTTACGCAATTTATCAATTCATTATATGCACGTCACGAAGTTCATCAAATGTGCATGTTTGGTGTAGGTATATTGAAATCTTTGTATTGACATTCTCATCAACACAGATCATAAATAAGAAAAGATAAAAACATTTGTAAAACTTTGTAACTTCGAATGCGATCTGGAAACTACGATGATTCCATCGAAATATAGGCTATAACTGGTGAATATATATATGTAGGTATACTGAATTCAGTATGGTTCATTCTAAATTTGGCCAAAATTGTATCATTTACAAAAATCACGTTCAATGCAAACAAAATATTTCACAATCTTGTAAATAATTTAGTATTACATATGTAGTATATATGAACGTCAACAACTTGGAATCGAATAGATGTACCGCCGGTACAACCAGTCTATGTTTGACAGCAATTGAAAGTGAACAATTTTAGCCATATTAGCCAAATTCCAAAAACTAATTATCGAATAGTAGGATAACATTAATAATTATTTTAAGATATAAAACGCATGAAAAACAGAATGAAGATCATTTTTATTCACAGAACTAAGCTCAATAAAAGGCTGAAGTTTGTTAAGTTATGCCGAATCTAGGAAATTTGAAATAAAGATGGGAAAGGTCACAAAACTAGCTCGATAAATCTCTTCCAGCGATATTCAATAGCTTCTATACCCAATTTATAGTAAGAACTGTTAAAATTCTTAAAACAGCCATCAACCGCAAACTCAACCGCTTCATTGTTATCAAATCTTTTACCACCGAGCCATTTCTTCAAGTTGGAAATAGAAAATAGTCCGAGGGAGCTAAACCTGGCAAATAAGGAGCGTGATGAAGCAATTCGAACTTTAATTAATTAATTTTGACCATAGTGGATGTGTGAACTGAAGCATTATCTTGATGAAATAATACTTTCTTTTTCGCCAAATGCGGTCTTTTTCCATAATTTCTTCAGCTAAAGACTATCAATAAAAAAATCCAGTGCGCATCCCAAAGAACAGATGCAATGACTTTGCCTGCAGATGTAACCGTCTTCGCCTTCTTTGGACACGATTCTCTCATTCCAGTACACCGCTTTGACTGTTTCTTTGTTTCAGGTGTGAAGAGGTAGACCCATGTCTCATCCGATTTATAACCAGTGCAAATATTCGGCTTTATTGTGCAAATATTTGGTGAAACATTGCCAAACACTCTACTGAAACATCTTCACATTTCTTTCACGTCTTTGTTCTGTTGAAAGCAAGCGCGGCACCCATCTTGCGCACAACTTTCTCACTTTCAAATTTTCGGTCAATATATGATATACGTATAGCACTTTTTGAAATGCCTATCATTTCAGCTAGATCACGCAGCTTCAACCGACGATCACCTAATATCATTTTGTGGATTTTCTTAACCGTGTCTGTTGTGGACACCTCAATTGGTCGACCACTACAGTGTTCTGCAGCCCAATATTTTACAGTCGTAAACAAAGAAGCTTCAATATTTGTTGGACTGGGACTGAGAAATATTGAATTACATAACGGCGTCCATTTTGTTCAATGCTTACAAATTCGCTGAGATCTTTACTTTTGATGGCTCAAATAAAAATACTAACCAAACGTGTCTTGTGAGGTTGCCAATTTTCATAAAAATAATTTTTTACAAACTACTAGCACCATCTATACGTCCTTTCGGCTAGTTTTGGGACCGCCATAATAAATTAGGTAATTTGTAAGACCTACCAGAATACGGTAATTAGTGCAGCTAAATTTTAAATTTTTAATTTACTTATTGTTCGATATCCTATAAACCAAAGAAAATCTCTTACAACTAAAAGTTCCAAACTAGGAATGTGTGGATTGAATATGTGCCAATTTTTTCAAATTGTAATACTCAAATAAATACTTTAAAGGCTTCCTTCTGGGTGTTACGAATGATGTATACGTTCATTCTTCCAAGTGAAAGTATATAAAACGTCTGGAAACAATGGTTGACAACATACCTCTGAAACAACTCCTAAAGATTCTTAGGTATTTAAATTGGGATGGTAAGCGCAAATGTGATTCGCAATTGCTTTTGAATAAATGTTACGTCATGAGTTTTAACTTTATTACTTTCCTTTCAATGGACTTTGGAAACGTAGAAAAATGTAGGAATTTCAACAAATTCGAATTTGAAAAGATCTCATAAGAAAATTATTTTAGATGTTTCAATTTTTGATATCCGAATCAAAATTGTCTTAAATTTTGATTCTACTTCATATATCGGAAATGTAATCATTTTAAAAGATCCCGTTTATGAAATGTTGTGTTTATGTTTGCTTCGAAAATTCAATTCAATCCATATCCTCGTACATACAATTAAATATAGGAGTATGTATGTTTGTGTATTTAAAATTGATTATTTGTATGTTTGTATATTTGTGTATTTGTCCCGAATATGCCTCTAAACAAATGTACTGAATGTCATAAAATATGTGTGTCACCCAAAAAGGACAAAGGGGCGTGGTACCGCCCATACAAATAAACATTTTGAACGGTTATATCTAATAAACTGGCATAAAAAGAGACGTGTTGGAATAAAAGGAAGCTTCGCCCCGCCCTTTTTTAAAACTTTCTTATGGTGGTCACAGTAACCGACCGACTGTCATGAAAACTTAATAATATGTCAATATCAATCACTAAAGTGTCACACGCTGTGTTAAACTAAGATTAGAAAAAGAGGTGTGGCACTGACCACACAACTTAAAAAATTGTACGGCCATATCTTATCAACCAGTAGCGATTTAATACACATGTTAGTAATATGGAAATAAATATTTAAAATTATATGCGGTGCCGCGTTCCTTTTAAAAAATTCGTTGTAGAGGCATAAGTAACTGGAGTCAGCCATTAAAATCTAGCAACAAATCATAATCAACCACGTAACAAACTAATGAACCGATCTTCATAAAAATTTAACAGTATTTTTCTATAAATTATCATCTATATATATGAAATTGGATGTATTTGTTGCCATCATCTGTTCTTCAGTGCACTTGGATTTCTTATATTAGAAAGGCATAGTTTCAATTCATAGATTTCATTTAAATTTCATAGAAATCGCATTAGTTGAAATGTGAGTTTCGCAAGAAATGGTTCGGGGACTTATTGAGCGATATGTTAACAATAAACAATTTGGTTGAACTTTTGAAAAAAGAACACGAAAGAACTGTCCGTAGTATTTTCATCAGTATTTCTCTCAGAGTTCGGACTGAGTTATTTTCGGCCATGTTGAATGAGCTTGCCAATCGTTTAAATTTCTCCACCGAGATCGGAAATAAAATCGGATCATTGCAAACTCTTTGCTTGATATCTAATAGAATTTGAAATAATTCGAATTTTTCGTAGTACCAGGTACCCGTAAAGCTCCCAACTGAAATAATCATTTACTCACCTCGTCTGAAACCCAATTTTACCGTCAGGGAAAGTTGCTTAAACTCCATATCGACTGGTTCACGTGAAGGCAAATTGGAAAAACGTTTGATTTCCTTCTCGGATTTGTCATTAAAAACATGTACTTTATCCTCGGCTGGTGAATTTTCAAGTGTTTTGGAGGTGTCGGATTTGCCGTTGGTATTTGCCGTCGCCAATGGCATCGTAGTGGCATTATAAACGGGAGGCACTACCTCAACGCCAAGGCCTAGGCCGATACTGGTCGATGACGGCCCAGCATTGGAAAAAAATTGATCCCTCGCCGATAACATCTAGACAAGAACTATGTCGCAACGCTGGATAAGAGAAATATTGTAAATCAGTCGCAGTGTGGAAATAGCAGCTGGAAATAGAGAAGAAAATTGGATATTTAGTTATTTTGTAACAGCAAAGTAGGCAATCATACAGTCGATAATTGTTGTTGGGTATACGCAGTGTATTCTGTAAAGTATTTTAATCGTATTAAATAACTGAACGATCTTTCGCTCAGTACCACCGCCTTTAAATGTGGGACGATGAGAATGGTCTTTTCTGCTGGCTAGACTTTGGACATTTCTCAAATTATTAATAATTAATAATTGATTTGTATTGACAAATAACTCATTACATTCGCATTCATTAAGTGCCCTATATGATTGTTTAAATGATTCATGTTGAAATTCCAGGTTCACCTTAACATTGAACTGACTTACCTGCTTTAAAAACTTAATTGAATTCAAAGTGCAAAACGTTCAATATTTCTATGCAATTAAAATCGCTTGGAATGCAAAAATTGCATACGAGTAATACTTTGTATGCATGCAGAAATGTTGTTTGTTGCATTTCCAAAGGATCGATAGGTCAAATGTAGTTTGCGTTGATGTATCCAAATCTAAATTCATGGTCTCCTAAAAATATGCAGTATCAAGAATGATTCAACTAATACAATTCATTTCACAGTGTTGCCAGAGGCTGACGAAAAAATTGCTAAATGTATTAAAAGTTAAAAGCGATGAAAATAAATTGTATTTCAAATTATCCCCTTTCAACAAATCAACAGAAAACAGAGACAACAGGAAGTTTTTGAATTTATATAATCACCGATGAAACACATTTTGCTAAATGTTGTTGTCTTCAGAATTTATGTCTCATGAAAAATGTTTTAAAACCACTAGAAATTTCTGTCAGATGAGTGGACTTTACGTTGAATCCTATTACCGAATTTTGGGAAAGTAGTCCTCTAACTTTTCGATTGATGCAACTTTTGCGTTCTTGCAGTTTGTGGCGGACCAAAACCACGAATTAATATGTCTCTTTAGGCAAATTTTTCTAAATTTAAAATTTATCGAAGTAATACAAACTGAAGTAATACTGAACTGAAATAGTAGCAGTTATTCAAGCTTTTAAATTCAAATTGTCTGTTTGTAGTCGTCTACAACGTGGTCCACAAGTATTACCAATACTGAGTGAATTCTGACAGATTTCACAATTTCAATAATGGGCATAAAAAGATTTGGGAATAGGAGCATGGTAAAGTAAATCAAGCGTTTCATGTATGCTATGTGTGTTACCTGATTCAATGAACAAATATTGGCATGTACAATATTCAAAATGTAAAATTACTGAAACCGCAGTATTGAAGCGGAACGTTATAATTGCTATTGTTTCAACTTTTTTTGTATTTATTCCGCTTTGTTACTGCAAACGACAAAGAGGTAAATGTGTTTTTTGATTTTTACTGTCGTGTAATTCAAGGATTCCAGTAAAAAATTTCTTAAACTGAAATTCCGTATCGCCATTGAAGAGCAGATCCCGTTCAATGAAAATAAAAATGTAAGGCATATAAACTCACTGAACGAGAAGCTCTGCTATCCTATTTAAGGGATCCAGAGGAGATTTTATTTATTTTTTTTGCATATTTCTACAGTCTTTCGGCTGATGATTATTCCAAATATTTTGATGATATAAAATGGAATTGTTTGAAAATGTCCAGTAAATACGTCTATACTAGACTTTTCATTGATTAAAAGCAATATATTGTAGTAGTTGACAGGGTTGCATTTGTGGGCGTGGTTATTGAAAAATATGATTTTCACTGGAATAACGGACTAAGTCGTTATATTACATCTGAGAAGAGTGTTGCCTTACTTATCTTAAACCGTCCGTGGCATTGTAGGTCTCTATACATATTTGGGTGTATTTAAGTTTTGAACCGGTCGTATTTTTGTCCCTTGTCCAATTGTGCTTTGGTTCTATTGGTATCTCGGCTTATACCCGTTCGCAATTGCAAATTAATGTTTACATTATGTATGTTTGTTGAATAATATTCATTTATGTCAGAAACTGTGTTTGAAGCTGGAGAGTATAACAACTGGCATTGGGAGAATATCATCACTCACTAGCCTCCTTTTATCTTAGAAGAGTAAAGGCTGGAACAGGTACAAAGTATTGCAGGCTTGAGCCGTTTTTTTTTGTTTTTGCATGTGCCAGCCATTTTTAAGATTCCACAAGTACTACAAACATATGTAGGGCAATAAACAAGCCAACACACACAAGCAAATAAACCAAACCCATTATTCAGTTATGGTATTTTCTTAGTCACATGAACTACGTTATGTATATATATATATATGTGTGTTATGTTATGTATGTATCCAAGCATATACATTTTGTTAATTGTGTATTCGTCAGAAACAAGTTATTAATGAAATTTTGCTTATTTTCATTCATGATTGCGGTATTTCGTTATGTTGCTGTTTTCTGTGTTTACAAAATGTGATCAATCAGCTGTTTTAAAAGTCGGTGCTGGTGAGTGATGCTTAGAAATTTTCAAGTTGTCATTTATCTGTTTCAGTCTTAAGACGTTCGTCTCCCTCTCTGCACTGTGAATCATCAGGGAGCTAAATCAGTAGGCAGTATGGCTCGTGAAGCGGGAGCAAAATTTTTTCGATTATCTCTCCCTTTACGTGGTAATAGTCTGGTCCAAAATACGTATTTTTCTATACCCCAAAAATGACTAAATTTGGATTCCTGAGGGAATTGAGGAAAATAGTATCCAATATATTGTGTAAGGAAGTATAAAAAGACAATTGGAAGAGTCAGTAAAATACAATTACATCCATATCCTGAAAACGGTGGGCTCAATTCGCTAAAATACAAATAAATCAGTACCTCGGAACGGAGCATCCAACAGCAAAAATATTGAACTTTGCAGGTTCTTAGTACAAAGAGTTTTCAAAAAGGGACCTAATAAAAGGTTAATGAAATAAAAATATGTTAATGTCTTTGAGAGATGTCCAATCGCGAAAATAAACAGATTTTTGTTATGCTAAGGGGTTTGAAAAAGCCGATACACATCGTATGGTGAAAAAAAGATGAAATCGGTATAATACAGAATGCCCATAAAACGGAGTATCCAATTGCGATGCAAAATAATTTAGTCTTTTACCGATTGGCTTTAAATCGTCAAAATCTAAATGTGTACACATCAATAAAACGGAACGTCCATGCCGTTTAGTACTCCACAATTTGTACTAATGTGTGGCGTTGATAGTTTAATCATAATTTTTAGAATTTCAAAATTTTATCACTTCTTCTATAATTATGCTTGTTATAAACCTTGCCAATGATTTATAACATTTTCGAAAAAATTTTAGATAACACTAATCTGGTTTTACGAAATGTGAAAAACTCGTCATTGGCAGCATTTATGTTTTGATTCCTATTTGTGTTTTGATTATTATATTACGACCGGTTTTATTTTCTTTTTTTTATTCTAGGGTAAACGTGTCGATGTAATTATCTTAGTATGCAATGCAAAGTGTTTTTCAATTTTCGCCTTGAACTTCACCGTTGATAGAGAATGAGATATTAATTGCGATGTGGGACTGACTTTTGGTAACCGCCTCAAATCGGTACGAATATTATCAAACAGTTCACCGTTTAATGTTCTACTATAAAATCGACTCGGCAACTAGACAAGCAAATAGATTAAGTCTTAAACGAACGCATGTGATTTGATATAACCGTTTGCAAAATAATTTATTAGTGACTGTTTGTACTAAGAATGCCGTTTAAAATATTTATAGTATTTTCTAGCGTTGATGCAAAATATATGAAATATTTGGTTTAAATTAAAGTGATAGATTAAACCGTAAATCAAATAGCAGAGATTATTTAGTATGATATAAACATTTTAGTAAACACCAGTTGTCCATTACCATTGAAATTGCAAAGGTGACATATGATTTCATAAAGGTGTATGATTGATATAACCGTAGGTACTTTGGTCGTTCAGTTATTCGCACATGTTGCACTTTGGATTAGAGTTAAGGAAGTAGTGATTGAATTAAAACGTCAATAGAATGAAGTCTTAGTATTTAATTAAACTTTAACATTAATTTCGAAAAAAAGTAAATGTCTTTATTTTCCACACATTTGATTATTGGAAAAAATATTCAAACAATTAAGTTCAAATATTTCAAAGAGCGTGTAAAACCCCAATGAATGGATAAACTCGGTTCGGAAACTTAAATTTTCCTCTTCTTGTTTTCTTAAAAAATACATTTTTTTAAAAAAATCAGATTTTTGGTTAATTGACTAAGAAAAATTCGGTTAAAACGTTCTTAAAGGAATATGTTGATTTTTCTTACAAAAAAATCAAAATATATTTGGGAGCCATTGCCACTAACTGATTATATTTATTGAAATATTTTAGTCTTTAACTCCTCCAAATGGACCTGCCAGGTTTCATCACAACGAGATGGATAGCATGTCAGTGAGTGAGACAAGGAGTCAGGAATGCTTTCGATACAATATGTTTATGTCTTCACCCAAATGAAGGAAGGTATACTCGTATATCATTCGATATGACAAAAATGTACCATCCAGAAGTCTTTTGAATCAATGTATTTCATGACTATTTCAGTCAAAACCTCTAAAATTTAAAACATCTTAAAATTTTGCACAGTGGGCTTTATCGATCCACCTCTTCCGGTATATCCCATACAAATTGCCCGATTTTCCCAAATTGGAATTTTCGCCGGAACTCCTAATACGCTGGCTGTAGCAGCCTACGATTTTGTCAATTGTATTGCTTCATAATGTTTGACAAAATTGTAAAAAATTATTATTTTATGTTTTTGCTTAGTTACACTAAATTCAATGATATTTAGTACATGTTAAACGTTTACCAAAATAAAGTCTGAGAATGTGTATTGTCACGCCCATTATGGCACCTCCCACATAAATTGTTCGATTTTCTTAAATTTAATCTTGCTTCTGTAATTTCCAAACGGTAGATTTAAAAAATCGAAATTGAAATTGATTTCAGCGAATAAGTAAAGACATTTGAAAAAAAAAAATAATAATAATAATAATAATAGGTAGTTTTACTTTAAACTCACAAATATCAAAATTCGCAAAATCCATTTTGTGCGTTGATAGACGATTTCTTTATATGTTTTATGTCTCAATGATAATAAGTGTGTCATAAACTAGAAGTGAAGCAAGAGAACTCGGTTTCATGACGCATTTGAGAATACCGCATGAGCACAACTTATCAATAACAGAAATTTGGGAACGTATTTTGAATAACTCAGTTAAAGATCACTGCAACCAGGAAATAGTCTATCTAAATTGATTCCATATCTCGAGATGTCACGTTGTAAAGTTGTATATACGAGTAGTTAATAGTTAAAACCCTACCTGAAATTTCATAAAATTGACGTTTTTGAGGACACATGAAATGTGAATTAATGGAAAAAATAAACAAAACAAAATTTATAAAAAAAATCTAAATACGAAAAACTTTTTCGAGACGTCTCCTTAACTAGGACCAATATAAATAATCTAGGAGCCATTTTGAAATGTGCATGTTATAACCTATCTGAAACTACATTCAATGTATTGCTAAAAACGTAAAAATCATATATTGTAGGTTAAATTGGATACTTCTAAAAACCAATTAACACACAGAGAAAACGCGTTTGAAAGCATTTATCCGATTTCCACAAATATAAAATGTTGGGTTGAGTGAACTTACATGCATTCTACTTTTAGAATCACAGTTCAACAACAATTCTGAACGTCGCAGTTCGAGAAGCATTTACCAGATTTGTCGACATCGAGGTGACCGCCGCTCAGATAATGATAGGTAGCTGTATTCGAGATTCAACCGGCGGTCGTGCGAACACTCCGCCACATCGCATTGTATATACCAAGTTTAAATTCAATATTTCAAAGGGCGTTCCTCTTCAATTCAGTTTATTCGGTTTCGCTATTCAACGTTGAAGATCAAAGGTCAATACCTGTATTATGTACTTAGTATGTTTTACTTTATTTAGTTTCTAGTTAAGTGGAATTGTTTAATTAATCTCAAACTCATAATAAACCAGAATATTTGCAATTCACATTGTCTACAGTTTCATGTCATACCAATATACTCGTACTTATGCATGAAGATAATATAAATGTGAAATGGAATTGCTTTAAGTTACATAACATTGTAATTATAATTTGCATTATAATTATCAAAAACATAACAATCGTCGCAAAGTCATGCAAGGCAAGATAAAAAGGGCTCAAGAAGACGCTACTTCTGAATGACTGAAGCGATTTATAAGATGAATGGAATAATTATAGTACTGCATGATCATTAACGAACGACCAGTTTTTAAAAATTTATTATTATACCCTCGTAGGATGTAATATACAGTAGGATGGAGATATACTAAGTTCATTGTTGCGTACGTAACAACTTGAACAAAAGCAAAAAACCAGTTATTTCATCGGTTTTTTGACACCCACCAACCGCTCGTTTTCAAAAATGAGTATTTTCCACAAACCGATGGAATTTTGTTCCAAATAAATCGAAAATATATTTCTTTTGAAAATCACATCTCGAGAGGTAAAAGGCTGTCATTCCCGTAAAAAAATAAAAATAATATTATCAGAAAGAAACACAAATAGTAATTGAAACAATGTATTTCAAAAAATCGAGAACTTTTAAGATTTTTCTATTAAAGGTTTAAGCTATAATATATACCTTTAAGGGGAAATCTGAAAGAATTATGTAAATTTATTTCAGTTTATTGTTTTCTGTAGACGTTTTAAATATTACGGTAATATAGAATTTAAATTGTTTGAGATTTTTCTATGGCTAAACATAAATAATCAAATTAACTTTTAAAATAAGTTAAAATAATGGATTTAATCTGTGATTCATTTTTCAAAAAAAGGAATGGAAACCAGTAAAGAAATATCAGTTAGGTGAATTGATTTACATGCACCTGTTCTATATAATAAAGGAAACCAAATTATTCCTCCTCCTAAAAAATATAAAAAGACTATTGATGGTAACCTAAGGAGTGCGGTAATGCAGTCCATTTTCATTCGCAGAAATAAGTTTACTAAATGCCTGATACATTCTAAATTATATTGCATTTTTGCGTAGTTGAATGAATGACGTAAATCTAGGAATATATCGGAATTAAGCAAGTTGCATAGGAATAGCCGGAGAGGATCCGATAACCACGGTCGCTTTTCACATTTTACTAAGCATTATAATGCAATATATTTGACAAAAATTTAAATAGTTGCGGTCTACTAATTATGATTACAGCACGGTATTAGGTACCAGAATCGGTGTAGCAATGTCTTTCAATTTTAATCTCAGAACTTAGGAAATATCTACCAAATCTGATTGAATTCGGGCTTAAAAAAAAGAGAGAATATATGGATAAAATCTAGCAAATGTATGGAAGCACCAGAAGGGGCGTGGTTACTTGGTTGAGTTTTACCAAACGTAAAGAAAATTGTAAGTTAATATATTGAAAAAAAAATCGGTTGCTGCAGCCCACTAATTAGAAATTACTCCACCCATGGACTCCATCAGAACATCAGATTTTTGCATGAAGGATTGTTGTTTTGCAAAAACGATTCCCATTTTTTCTGAATTTCTCTAATTTGTAAAATTCTTTGCCCTGCATACATGTCTAGTTGGGCATTAAAATGTGCCAGCATGAACATAATAACTTTATAAAATTGAATTTCTTTTGCACTTCGTATTCGTATGATAAGTTTTCTTTCATAACGTCTAAGAACCCGCTCTACAATTTGAATGTGTTATAAACAGAATTTGGAATTATAAGGACTTGGAAAGAAAATATAAAATATTTCCAATTTGAAAGTGAATGGCATATACTACGATGTATTGAGATGACTTTTTGAAATTTTTCAAATGATTTGAGTTGACGAGCATTTTTGTTTCTCGTGGCCCCATATGATAAAAAACTATTTAAAATTTTAATATTTCTGCTTCTAATTTCTTAGTGTGGTAATATCTACAACATTTTATTTAGGATTTTCTGTAATTAAAGAATGGTGAAATAGGCATATCGTCCGCATCATTTTCGTAAACCTTTTTTATGTTTCATTTCGTTCATATATATTTTCCCTAATTGAATTAACTAGTTAACAATATTTCTACACTATTTTGTTACATTTTCTTTCAATATTGCTATTTCCTATTGTAAAAAATTAAAATTAATAAACGGCGTTCTTTAATTTCAAATTTACTATTTACCACTTACCATGAGTTGGGAAAAATGCTGACAAAATTGTGTCTAAAATCTTAGCCGACCGACCCTTTCTGATTTAGTTCATATATTATATATCGCAGATGTTCCCCAAGTTAGCAGAATTTTCCTAACATATCGCTTGCGTTCAAATTTGAATCGCTAGTAAAAATTTAATTTTTTAAGATTTGGTGTAATTTAGTGTAGGTTAAGAGACTTCTTAACTTCATTAGTCATCCTCAGAGGTTTGTGATACCTAACATTAAAAGCTCAAAACTAAACATCTTACTTCTAACAATTTTGGGAAGTTACATGTATAACAGTCTTGGATTACGTGTTGCGAACTACCAGCCCCCTGCGTTGCCTGTGCTTATTGTATCACTTTAGCAATATAATCTCTTCTGAGCTGATATATTAATTATGTGATGCATTTCTGTTGGCATTTCTAAGTCGATACGGTTTGGTTTATTTCATGTAAGAAAACTGTGTAGGCTACAAGTGCAGCTTTCTGCTCCTATGGTTTGCCAGTGGTTCTTTAGCCTGATTTATGTACTGCAACTCTGGACGCGTCACCATTGCGTTTGATCGTATATCTTATGTTGGACTTGTCTTCTTTATCCATTCTTGACTTTGTATTGTTGAATAATTGGTTCATTGTAGTGTGTTTATGTGCAATCTATATTTTGCTCTTATCACACTGTTTGAAGTCACTCTAAAATCCAATAATGAATACGATAGATTTAAAAAATCAGTCTTTTTGTTTCGACTTGCTTGATGTTTCTCTTATGGTTTTGTTTGTTTTGGCGCTTATGTATAAATCTCCTAATGAAATTAGTTAGAGTTTTGGTGCAGATGTTGTCCTCTCGATTAAGTTTTGCATTTCATTTAGTTTTATTAAACCTTAAGGATATAATAATAATAATGTGTATCTAGTTTATCTAGCTTCTAGTTGTTTTAGAAACTTAATGCTGTATATATATATATAATGCTGTGTAATAGGGATATTAAAAAACGATTCACAGCCTCTTAAGGACGAATCGGTACACTTTTCAAATACTGTTTCAAAATGTGAAAACATCATCCAACTCCTGAGAAATCATCGATTAAACTTAGATCTTGAATACATATACAACCTGAAAGAAATTTAAAATTTTAACGAAATTCTTGATAACCAGTTACCTAACACAATAGCGGCAATATCGCAGACAGCAGTCGAAGTCAGTAAATTATACCCTGATGTACAAAATGGATAATGATATATCGGTGAAGTGCAATTGAGTCCTGAAATCAGATTTGGAATCTGTACGTCAAAAAAGGACTTTAATGGTATATGGACACACGCTGAATCGCCCTTTTGAACACTGTAGCATTGTGTATAAAATGACAGTGGATATTTTTTTCGAACCCAGCTATGGAAGAATTAGCATTCTTCATTACATGTTCATTAAAAGCAACGTATGTTGGCGAGATTACCGTTAAATGCTAAGTTATATGAATTTTCAGTAGAAAAACGGCGTCAGTAGTAGTATTATATGAAAAGGGGGCGTATGGAGGAGTATATGATACTTTCTTGATATTTATATGAACCAGTTCTTCGTTAATTAAAGTTGTGAAAATTGATAGGCATTAAAAAGTATATGAATCTTCACGTGATTCGGGACCATATATTTTTATTGATTCATCTCTAATTGTGAGCGCCGCTGTTGCAAAATGATAAAACTTTATTTCTTTCGAGGCACCGATACTGCGAATCTCAATCATATTGCCGCTGTTCGTTTGTTAAACAAAAATAAATTGAGATATTTTTATCTGCCGAACGGAGTCCTTATAAGAACTGTTCGGTTTGGTTCCTTCCGAGAAACGTCTCTGAAAATCGGTTATCGAAAAACAACCGGGTATAAATCCGGACTCGTGAGACCAGTTTTTTAAGTTCCGACCAGATCTAGAACCGGACTCGTGAGACAGGTTCTTCAAGAATCAGTTCCTTGATTCGTCAACTGTCTCACAGAATGAGAAGAGAGTAGAGAGTAATTCTTTCAATTATTAAGAGAAGTTTGTTTGTGCGTGTGCGTCTGTTAGCAGTATACGGGTTACGTTATTTGGAGAACATTTTGATTAAAGCAGAAATGTAAAGGAGTGTAAATATTATTGTTGTTTATTTGCGCTGTGCGTCGTCTTATAAAAAATAGTTTGCATAAGTTTATGACGAAATGCAGACTATTTTTTGAGTACTAAGCTAAATTGTACATACGTATGCTTTTTAATAGTGTGCATGTCCTTTGTTAAAGAAAAAATGTGTAAAATAAAGTAGGTTACCTATAATTTCCAAAATATAACATAACACATTTGCCCGTTTTGCGTAGGACCGAAACCGATCTTAAGAAACGGTTCTATTCGGAACCGAGCCTATCAGAAGCGGTTCTTATAATATAATAATCTGCTGTTTTTTTTTTTTTTTGTTTGGATAGCCCAGGTTTTGGCTAAATCTTCTAAATCTAAATCTTAGACAAATTGCCGCTTTAACCAGCGATTATTCTCATTCCCAAACGAATTTGGACGTAAACGATATTTTGGGGTAAACCTGCTCTCTAGTAAAACATATATTATTTACCAAACATAAGCAAAATTTTTTGAACAGCCTATTACAAGAATGGTCGCCACGTTCCTTCCAAATACCTTAATTGCCAACAGACAGAGGATCGTAGCTTAATGTCAAATAAAACAGCTCTGCCATGAAAAATATGCATTAGTCGTGGTCATATTAGCGAGATGACTGCATCGAATGTTTATTATTAAAAGTAAAAAAAACCTTCTTCAAGATTGCGTCCGATCATTAGACTAATGGCATGCTAACTATGCTCCCGACTAAAGACTTCAGATAAAAATATCTGTTCTTATTATACGACCCTTGTAAATTCAACAATGAAGCAAATCGATTCCATAAGATTGACCAAAAGTAACACGTCTATAACCTCATAAGTATTGTTATTTACCTAGTATATATGTAGTGTGTGCATCGTGTAAGCTTTCAATTCAATTACAAACAGATATGTATGTGTGCCCATACTGACATAATGGGTAGTCTAAATACAGGTATATTTTTGAATAACGTGCTATTTTGTCACGTATTCGCATTTCGACGGCTATGTTGACAAGCAAAATTGACGCATCTGCGAATAAGAAAACACATGCGTGAAGTGAGACGCCATTACATTCAAGGGGACTCAAAGTTTGATAATTTGACTCCATTTCATTAAAGGCGAACATATAATGACCACGGTTAACGGTTTTTTGTGGGCTGAAATTAAAGACATGAACTTGGACGACATTTTTTTTGTTTGCAGGGTGCGGCACCATGTTACACAGTCCATTATAATAATTCATATAATACGCGCTACTGCGAAGCCGGCCGAGACATCCCTATAAATGAAATCATGTTTCATTAATAATGAGAATGTTTTCTACCTTATAATAAACCATTTACTTTAATTTCATTTTTAAAACCACCCTGTACTTACTCTTATTGACGCACAGCCTTGCATTGTATTGGATCAGAGTACATTATTATTAGTACAGATGGAAAGCGAAACAACAATAATGATAATAATAAATGGTAATAAAAATTGATTCCAATCTTCGCGTAATTGCAAACTGAAAAATGATTAAATAATTCAAATCGAGCTTAATTTACAGATTAACCGTTGACGTCGCAGAGAACATGAAGAAGAAGCGCAATAATAGTCCATCCAACAATTGTTTATTGTTTTGTTGACGCTTTGTACCTTGATCTTTTATTGTTATTTTTGTTCGCTATTAATTAATTTGTATAATAAATAAGTCGTGCAAATGTAATAAACAAAAGGCAAACGGATTAATTTGCTATCGCTTCTTAGGAATATTTGGACCACAAGTGGTCAACATGTGTTGGACCATGGACCGAAATAATCTGTAAGAGGAGATATCGATCTGATTTCATTGATTTAAAAGTGGAATTTTCAACATTTAATATAGGGACAAGCTTCTAATGTAGTACCGTAGTATGTTTTTATTATATTAATGGATCAATTTTTAGCTGTGCTATGACTATTTGTGTCTGTTACTATCACGATGGAAGGTATACGATACTATCGTATTTCAGGCACAATCATTATCTTTGAGCTCGATGCCATCATTTTCTAATGTTATTGTCTGATAGAAGCTTCTAAAACTAAGTACCGCCTTTAAGACCTTAAGATAAATAAGCCTATCTCCCAGGGTATGTGTTAGGGAATTGTACACTTATTTGTATAATTTTGTAATCATTTGTCTAATTAAATATTTTAGCTATTTAAATTTTAGGCTAAACAAGATCATTAATGCGTTCATGCCGAATCATAAGCAAAAAATTGAACAGTTCACTACACATTTACACGGGGTTAGGAGTGTAGCCAAATCGAATTAAGATTTGATTTTTCCACCCTATTTTGTTTGAAAAATTTCCCTTTAACTGAATTTATCAAGGACTATCTCCGTAAACTGCCATGGGAATATAACGTGGAACCACCCATCTTAAGCCGTCTTGAAGACTGCAGTGTGATGCATATCATGGAAAAAGACGACCAAACTCTTAGCGATGAAATTTGCCTTCCTTCATCAGTTATTTATATGCCGGCAACGAAAAAGCAAAAGAAAATTATAAAACGAAAACTCCACAATGGCGGAGAAACTTATGAACCTGGAAATTTAAAGGCCAAAATAGAAGGAGAAGAAGTTCTTGAGCCTACTTTTAAAATATAACAGGACATGGCACAAAAAAGACATCCAAAATTATCCACGAAAACCATGACATTATGACCGGCCTATGTAAATAATGAATTCAAATCGAATCGAATTTTATTAAGTGCGCAACTAAGTTCTCACTGCTTTTTTTATAAAAATTCAACTTTATTGTGAAAACATGGTTACAAATGATTCATTGAAAGTATTGCCCATCGCAAGCTATTACTTTTTCTCATCCTTCTGGCAAAGCTCGAATACCGTCACCGCAGAACTGTTCATCTTTTGAGGCTATCCACGAATCTAGCCATTCCTTGATGTCGTCATATGAGTGCAACTGCTGGTCAGCCAGACCATGTGCCATCAAACGGAGCAAGTGATAATCGGACGGCGCAATATCTGGAGTATATGGCGGATGGGTAAGACTTCCAATTTCAGCGTTTTAACGGGCTTGGCACGTGAGGCCGGCCATTGTTGAGCTGAAGAATCACTTTTTCGTACCTCTCCACGTATTGTGAGCGTTTTTCACGCAGAGCTCGGCTCAATCGCATTAACTAAAGTCGATTCCGATCAATACTTTCCACATATGACGATTGTTTGTCACAAAATCATACATATTCACACAACCAAATATGACGTCAAAAGAACATCATTACTTGTCGAGGTAGTATGTTTACCATATGCCTAAGCTTGGCTCATGATGTTTAGGTTATGGCAGAATCGACTAGCACGTACAGCTGGCGCCATCTATTGGCAAACAGCGGGAACTTTGCGCACCTAATAAAAAACTTTTGTTACTTCATTGGACAATGAAGTTTTGCAATAAAATAAAGTCGCTTGTTATCTGATAAGATCAACGGCATCTTTAACTGAGTGCTTGCCAAAAAAGCAAATGTTGGAAACCACACATTTGAACTTTATTTTACGCATAATGAAAAAAATCAATATTAAAACCAATATTAAAGCCTAAACGAGGCCGTACAAACTGCCAAGACGAATACAAAATGGTATTGGATGATCGTCGGCTGAAGGTGCGTGATCTAGCTGAAATGATAGACATTTCAAAATGTGCTATACATTATTAATTGACCGAAGATTTGAAGATGAGAAAGCTGTACGCAAGATGGGTGCTGCGCTTGCTTTCAATAGAACAAAAACAGCATCGTGAAGATGTTTTAGTAGAGTGTTTAGCGATGTTCCACCGCAATAAAACCAAATTTTTGCGTCGACTTATAACAATGGATGAGACATGGGTCCACCATTTCATACCTGAGACAAAGAAAGAGTTAAAGCTGTAGACTGGAATGGAAGAATCGTGCTCAAAGTAGGCCAAGATCGTTCTATCTGCAGGCAAAGTCATGGCGTCTGTTTTTGGTATGCGCATGAGGTTATTTTAATTGACTATCTTCAGAAAAGAAAAAACATCAATGGCGAATATTATGCTAATTTATTGCAGCGTTCAGGTGATAAAATCATGTGTTGTTTCCACTGTTGCGATGGCCAAAATTAAAGTTCAAATTGCTTCATCACTAGGTTTAGCTTCCTCGGACTATTTTCTATTTTCAAACTTAAAAAAATGGCTCGGAAGAAGTGGAGTCTGCGATTGATGGCTATTTTACGGAGTGTAACAGTTCTTACTTAAAACAGGGTATAGAAGCTATTGGATATCGCTGGATAAAGTGCGTCGAGCTGATAGGAGATTATGTTGAAAAATAAAGAAAATCTTTCCCAACTTTTTTGTATCTTCTTTGTTAGGTCGGCTAATTTTGGGACCGTCCTCGTATTTAGTCACGACTGATTAGCGTAGTAGTGTCACCGTAATACAATAAAATGTGCTATACTTACAAATAATCGGACTGTGGTTCATAAAAGTCGATTCACACTAATATGTTGATACATTTATGGTGTTTTATAATAGTTAAGCATTTTTGATGACCTTTTGATTTCCTTAAAATAACCACAGAAGATAATTCACAATAGGTTTTAAATATATGTCCTCTTTTTTTATTTTATCTCTCACATTTTTTTTTCAATTGCGATTTTAACAAATAAAATAAAAGAGGAGTATAAATCAATAAATATCAGCCCGAAAGGGTGGACAAAGATAATTTTCTTTAAAAACATACGATTTTCCTTTCAATCTATTATAGTTGCACCAAAACGTTATGGTTTCTTTTGGGCTTCAACACACAACACACTTTGATTACAAAAAGAGTTTTTCCATATAAACAGTATTTTCATAGTTTCACGAGTGCTATATATGCATATTTTCCGCTTCTTGGAAGACTCTTTTCAATTACAACAAAGGGACCGATGAAATGAAGGCGTTACAACTGAAATCGTTGTAAAAATATTAAATATTTTTAGCATTTTTTGGTGTTTCTGATGCATAAATTTAAAATTGTTTAACGTGTATTTAAAATTGTTGTTCGTTAAAAAATTAATTTAATTATTTATATGAATTCTAGTTAAAAGAAAAAAATTGAAATTGACAAGTCCATGTCAAATTCATCGATAATTATCAATTTGTCCAGATCCCGATTAGAGGATTTTGTTAACTTCCCTGGATGTTATTTTTTAATAGGAGATAGAAGTCTAAAGAATATTGCTTGCGGCGTTGCCAAACAATATTTGACTTTCCGTATTAGCTTTTCTTTCAACTACTTTAAGCGATGTTACATCGAATACAGCCGACTACCAAAAAGTCCTAATATTTGAAAAACTATGCAAAACATTTAATAATTATCTCCTCTTCAAATCGAATTTTTACACAACTCGTATGCCGAATGTTCTACACTCATTTGCCTATTCCCAGATCACTCCTTAATTCCACTCATCTTATCAGCCACACTTGTAAAATACTATAATGGTGCGTCTATTCTACGTACCATGTTGTGGTTACACTAAATTTAATCCATAAATCTTTTCATCGAGTTATTTGTGCTGAGTAAACTAAATGATCATCGTTATAGTCCTAATTTGTAAGCTCTATTTTATGGGATGTATTTTGAAAACATCTGACTATGTTGATATTAATCAATTTCGCAGACAACATTTGTAAAATCAAGCTGAATTGTTCTTGTGACTATTATTCTCTTGTACTTTTTTGAAAAAAAATTAATTTCGAGATTTTTCTAGGTAAAAATAAATCATACTTGCAACCCAAACGCCTTCAATTTGTTATATGCCACAGTAGCAGAAATACGCATATTCATTTCTGCCCAAAGCTATAACATTTTGTATTTTCGTATTATACAAAGTGTACCATGTTTGAAATACCAAAAATTAGTTGATGTCATTTTGTATCAATGATACATTTAATGCAAAAATATTCTTTAAAATTGTATATTTCAAAACGCATGATAGTTGGGTGTGCGTTAGTGGCGGAAAAGTTTGAATTGAAATTGTTTGAAAAAATTTCACAGGCAAATAAATGGAAACGCTTAAAACAATCTTACAGCTTCTTTTGTGCTTTCACTGATGTTTACAGAGTAACGCAGAGTCTTGTCTTACCGTGAATAAGCCACATGCAACAGCATCCCTAAAAGAGAACATTAAAGAAAAACTGGTGAATCTGTTGCCTAAAGTATTGAGAAAAGTGATGTAAAATGCTCTAAATATACTACAACTCTGGAAGAGGTTCTGGGCCGAAATTTATTCTCGGCAGGAACAGATTTAGTGCTTTAAATGAATTCTATTCTTTAAAAACCATCGATTTTGTTCATTTCTGTAGATGAGTCATAGTCTTAGGAATTTGAATTATTATTTTTTTTCTCCATCTCAAGTGATTACTTCTTCTAGCTTGTGGATATGACGAGTGATTTACATTCGATTTCTTCACAAATAACAAAGCCTAGATGACAATAATTCGCCAAAATAAGAACATATTAAGACGGCGCGATTACTTTTTAGCCACCCTGAAGAAACATATGCGTTAACGAAAGCGCTTTAACTTAAATGTACTCATTTTTAATTCGTCTCGGAATGGTTATTTAAGAAACTTAATAATCTATTTCTGTACGTAAAAATAACCTTTGGAGCTATTTGTTGAATTGAAATGCATTCAACGATTTACGCGGTAAGTTGCCAATCTGAAATCTCTGCGGGCTTTTGTAACCTCTGACATCGCGGTGTTATTACCGCCGACTTTGTAGTTAATTAGTGAACACGTGCGCTTGTGCTATAGAGGACTTTGATTCAGTTAATCGAGCATTGTTAGTTATTAGAGAAGTTTGAAGTGGAGATTTCATTTATTGTTTTACATTCACTAATTATATGTGTGTGTAGGTTATGTGTTTAAATATATTAGGACGGACGTTAATTTAAAGTATGGCTTGCTTAATAATCTATAATATTTCACCAAACTCAATAAAGAGAAAGATCCACATGAGCGCCATATGCATTCGTGTCCCTAATAATGTTTACTGTAGCTAAGTTTTAGCACTTATTATTTTCTACTAAATTTTGTCAATTTTGCTCAATCCCTCTGGGATAATTGATTTTTATTACAGAGCGTGGCAAACTTTTCCACAGAGTGTTACAATACATATAAATGTGGCAATATGACAAAAAATAATTCATTTTGCCACATTGTTTTGAGAAAATGAAGAAGAAGACAAATATAACAAAAAGGAAACGAAAGAAAAAAGTGAACGAACCGAAAACTCCTTCCCAAAACAATGCTAGCTATTAGTTATTTTTTGAATTATTAATTGTGAAATGAATAACTTATCTTTCGTTTCTATAAATAACTCGCTAATATTGCTACAGTACTACCGTTTTCTGACACTTTATATGAATGTTTATCCGAACCAAAAATGTAACGCCTTAAGGAAAGCCTCTAAAGAACCAATTATATTTCGACCAAATGTGTTTCTTTACTTTTTAAGCCAATTGGTTGATCTCCGTCTATCTGGCTGGCAGGCGGGCTGGCAACCACGATAGCTTTCACATATCTTTACTAAACATGTTAAAACTGAGTACAGCCTAAGGCTAATATTTTGCAGATCGTAGCCGGGATCACTAGTTGACGAATTTCTGAAATTCTGGTTTCCCCTGTATCTCTACATTCGAAGATTCGATTACCTTACAAATGGCCCATGTAGCCCATATATTCTTAGATTCATGATTGTACTGAATTTACTCAAATTAGACACAAGATGAGTATTCAGGTATTGCCACACCTATTCTGGTATCTGTACAAAAATTGGCTGATTTCCTGAAATTCAATCTTTTCTCAGTAATACCTGATCGGTAGGCAGCGATAGCCTAAGTTCTTGTCCAATGTATTGACTTATAACTCTGTAAGCTCCGTATAACTCTGTACGCTTTGTAAGATTTGAAAAATCAACCGAATCAACCAAATTACATAATTTTACCCATATATTCCTTGATGCATGTGGACTGTCTCAAAAATCAAGATTTTTCGAAAACAATTTCTCGGTTTATTCGAAAAATCAAGTTTAAAAAGAGGATTTATGTTCTTCATTTTGCAAAGACTTCTGAAATTCGCTATTTCTGGGTTTTAACGACAACTAACAACTTTAAACTAAAGTTTTTGATTTCAGAGGATTTTCCTAACAAAAAATATAAAAACGGGAACCACAAAATACTGCTGTCGAGACGATCTGCAAAAAAGAGATGCGATCTTCCAATAAAAATTTATTTTAGCAATCGTTAAAATGGTAATAGACTCATATTCATTTCCTCTACTTCGACATATCTCACTAATTTCAATCAAATCTAAGTAAAAATATTGTACTTTTAAAATCATCAAACACATCCTACTGTGAACAGTGAATAAATTAAAGAAATCTTTGATTCCAATTTTCTCCAAGTATACTTCAGGCCCGAAAACATTATTAAAGGCTTCAAGATCCTAAAAAGTGAACATCTAAAGTTGGACTCGGAAAAATGGTGGGCTTTTTTAATATAAGGAATATTTATATGCATTTATCGTTTTAATATAGCAAACGGGCATTTTGGATTTTGATGTGAAAACAAGATAACAGGCTTCATATGTTTTCTGATTCTCTTTTTGATATCTTAATTTTGGGTAATCATTTTTGTTCATTATTTTTTTATTACAAACGGAATGACAAACTTTGTATGCAATCAATCCATGCCTCCAGCTTGGAGAATACCAAAACTTATCTCAAATCGATGGCAAAATTGTAGCATTTATTCACAGCTGGTTTATTTATTATACGAATATTTGTTGTCATTTTTTTTTTCTATAAAATTAGGAAATGGTAATCAGATTATTCACATGTTTAGTTAAAATAAAGCGCATTAATTTTTTTTTTAACGCGCCCTCGACTTTACACGTTAACCGAGAATTGGGTGCTTTTAGTTACACATGAGCGGTGCTTTCGTTTTCACTCTATTTCTGATTTGCTGAACAAAGGACAAGGACTCCGTTTTGTTTGGTTTGCATGGTGAACTGGCACAATTTTCGATTGCTTTGGTCTCTCTATCTGTATCTCTATCTGTAATCGTTGTGATTCAAATTGAAGCTTAAAAAGGGACATTAGTTTATTGACCTTAGTCGACAAAAAAATCCATTTTTTTGTTCAATTATATTTTCATATTTTACTGATTTAGCTGAATTATGAATTTCTTTGTTTCACAATTTTTTGTTTTTATTTTTGTATTTGTTTTTCTTCATTTAAATATTATTCGACTAAACAAGCAGCTGATTGAATCCAACTCGTTTCCATTAAATGAATCGACATATCTATTTTTACGGTCACATTACAGCATTTTTATATTTATTAAATCACTTTTATTGCTACTCGTGTGGTTTCGGTCCAAAGATATTGGATGCTATTTTAAGATATCGCAACAGAAATATGTTATATGAAAAGCGGTAGCGCCAGCAGCAACTTTAGCGATCGAGAGTAGTAAGCACTTTGTTATTTCTTTTGTCGAAAGCAAAAAATGGAAGTACTCATTCTATGTACTACGACGGGCGCTTGGTGAGTTCCACACTACGATCGTCGTTTGAAATGAGTTGGTTGCTGTCGTTGTCGCTGTTGTTGCCATTGCTATTCACACGAATGCATGTAAGTATGTGTGTGTGTGTGTGTCAATGATATCAGTTCTTCTAGTACTAGTAGTATGTATTGCAACAACAAAAACAAAAAACAAAAGAAACAGCAATAATTTAATCATAACAACACTTTTCGTTTGCTAATATGTAATAACGACGAATTTCTTTATTTCATTTTAATTACGAAGCGAACAATAATAACATTTATAATTGTTGTCACTTCATTTCACTCACTCCACCGCTCGCTCGCCTGCTTCACTTAGCAATAATGTTCAGAACTTGGACGCTTTTGACGACCTCAGCAACTGTTTTACTGATCGGGAAAAGTCTAGAGTCCAAACATATCGAATTTGTAATTCGTTATAACAATAAATTCCATATCAAATAATTAACGTTCTCGTTTTGTTTCCTTTGTTTTTGCAAGCTCTGATAATATTATACGATAATACACATTTCGGAAAACGTTATTAGACTTGTGAAGGATATTAGGATGTTGTAAAACCTCTCCAAATGTAATTAGGGTGGAAAAAACTGAAGCCGAAAACAGATGAAGCCGTGTTAAGTGTGATTTCATACCCGTTTCTTCGAAAAGTCCAAAAGCGGAATTCTAATTATATTTGATTATTGGAAAAACATACAAATTTCAAACACTTCGAATAAAAATTTCAACCAACGCTATGAATATTTACACTCCCGCCTTTCTAATATTTTTATTTTTATGACCTTTGTTATTTTAGTTCCAATTATAAAGCAGAGATATTAAAACTTTGTTGCAATTGAAAAAGTACTTCAGTATTAAAAGAAGTGGACAGACGTATCGTACACCAGAGTATCTGATAAAAGACAGAAAATTCAAGGCCCGAAGCCATGCGTTGGTTGGGTCCTGTTTTCAGTACAATTTGTCCTGGCCCATTTAAGTCACATTTTGTCAATATAATTGAACTTCAATAAAAACTGTATCTTACGTGAGCGAGCTTGATGGCCTCTTTTTATGGACGCTATATCAAGACATTCTTTTTTATTCCAAACGAAATATATTTTCATTAAGTATGGTCGATTTCCAACGATGCCTACGACTTTCGGAAGTAGCAAAGTTAATCTTTGTCGATTCACTTGTATGGTTATATGCAAATAGTCCAATCGCGATAACAACTGTGGTTTGTGTAGGCAATCAAACCAAGCTTATGTTTCGCCCAATAGGCAGAAATCGATTTACAATTGTTAATGATCGCAGTTCAATTTAAAATTATTTTTTTTAAATTCTTAAACCACCGGCATAAAATCAGCAAGTTTTTGGGGACTTAACGTAGTTTGGACATTTAGACATTTTCAAAGTTTGATTAAACAAATAAATTAAACAAATAGAATAATTTACACAATTTTTTGTAATATTTTACAAGAAAAGGTTTTTGAAAGGAGATGCGGAGAAACAGCAAAAGTTTGTTGAACCAGAAAACTCAATTTCGCAAATTTTGGAACATCTGAACATTTTTAAAATATTTATTAAAAAATAAAAAATTCAAAAATCAGCATTAGCCGAAAACTACGAACATTTCAACTCATGCCAAAATTTGTTGCAAATCACACAATCTGATAGGGTGTTGTGTGATTGATGTGACTAAGTTGAATAAATACATCCAATTTTATTGAAGGTACAAGAAGGCGTAGACGATTCTCTCCAAGTGTGCCATTTAATGGAAAATAAGAAATATGTTGAGTTGTGCAAAGCTTGGTTAAAAAACAGATCATATAATTGGGCGTTATAGTGTAAACAATAACGAAGCCCACAGATTCGTTTTATGCAAATTATTGTCAGAATCTGATCATACAATAGGGTATTACTGTGTGATTAAATTTCGGAGCCAAATATTCCATTTGTATGGGGAAGTTTGCTCTTTTTAGCCATAACCGAGCAAGACTATATACCAAATATCGTTTATTTGTGTTCACTCCTTCAGTTTTTGTCTGATTGTTGTGTGGGGATGAAGTAGTATGCGGTAGGTCAGTTTCTAAGGGGGGTGGTCCATATCCAAACAAAATATATGTACTAAACGTGAACGAATCCAGACGTCAGTTATGTGTTTGTGGAAATATTAAAACAAGGCTTGAATACGATAATATGGAGCCAATACTTTGCCAATGTAGTCAATTTCCAATAGAGTTCGTTCTTGGCTCAAATGAACAATACATATATATACCAACTTTTAGTAAAATCGAGTAATAATTGTGACCAACACTTTGATTTTATGAATTGATTTTCGTCAATATATCAGCATTTACAACAGAGTTTATAATTTAATTCTGAATAGATCAATATACAGTTTTTACCACAATGTGGTATAGAATATAAAGAGATCTTAATAATAATAATAACTTTGTTTCACATATCGAAAAGCTTTTCTAAACGTCACTTCGTATAAACGTATATTCGCTCCTAATCCTTCGGGATTTGTCGTTGTGTATATACCTGGTCAGTTGAAATTAACCAGGTGTAAATCAGCTGTAATAAGGCCCAATCAGTTCAAATAGGATAAGTTTTAGTCTTCCTTATATCTAGCTTGACAATATCTTATAAACAATAGGTAAAAAACTTATACCGCGATAGTAATTATCCGTCTGGATTGCCGTTTTTAAATACATGATACAATACACTTAAATTCCGTCCATCAAGCATGCAACCTTTGAGCCAAATCGTGTTAATGAGCTGATAGGATCGGTCATCGCCACCCTCGCTCTCCTAACCTAGATTCGATACCATAGTTGATGATTTTTACATAACCTGCCACCTGGAACTAATAACTTATATGGTTGTTTTCTCAATAATTGCAGCACACTTTGTATATCTGTGACCCAATTTCCATCATTGTCCTTACGGGTCGGGAGTCATCTTAAATAACATTTTATTTTAAATTTTTGGTAGAATTTTCATATTTTACCTTTATTCCTGTATCTTTCTGTATCCTCTCTCTCTCTCTCTCTCTCTCTCTCTCTCTCCCTTTCTCTCTCTTCTGCTCTTTCCACAACAATTTCTGGCGCTTAAAACTACGGGTTGCTTCTCTTCTCTCTGTAGCGTCATCATCATTTTCCTCAGAGGCGAATACAGTTTTTGCAACTGTTCCGAATGCGTAGTGTGTTGCGGCTGTGTTTCAGAAATAACCAAGAGCATTTTTTTTTACAAAAATGTTGTTGACACGGTCAGGATAACGGTCCTTTGCATTTACCAAATTTTATGTCCCATCGCTTGAATCTTCGCTTTAATGTAAAGCATTAAACAAAATTAATTGGGATCTAGTAATTGTAAAAGGAACGGACTTTAGGACATTTAAAACTACTTATTGTACTGGCTGAACAGCTGGTGGACCTTAAGCAAATCTAATTTTAACGAAATTTTGCTATTAAGGATATCTTCCCAAGTCAATGTATGAAATTGAAAATGTAATTGGACGAATTGGCACGCCTTATTCATATCAAATTATGCCAAATATAATTCTTTGAATTACTTAATATAACTGAAGATGCGGAGGCATTTTACTCCAACCTTCAGTGGAATATTCAGCCCCTCCATTTCAGATTTATGAGGATAATTAATAAAAATTTGTAGAAAAGTTTTAGACATACGTGTGGATGATATTTCTATGAAGAAAACTAACTTTACACGGTGAATTAAGATCATTAAACACTTAAATGCCTTTGCAAAAAGTTTCAGTAGCATTTTATTGTGTCGGATAAGCTGGAATGTCAAGTTAAATACATTTATTTACAATCAATTCATTCTAAGAAAAGACAACAAACCAACAATTCAAACCATAAATCCCATCTACGATGATGTCGGCAAAATATCTCAATATTGTAGTGATGCCGTCAGCATGTCTGCAAGCTTTTTTTAATTCTAATACAGAAACTTCAAGTGACAGTGATTTTATATTATCAGATTCTTAGTCAAAATTGAATATTGAGCATAACATTACATATGGGGAAGAGGTCGTAAATGATATAATGGCCTACAGTCTTAAAGCCAATATCGGGAAGCATTCCGTCGTGCCTGCTTCCTCCACCACCATACTACTGTCGTGTTTTCTCTTACTTATGTAATGGGTGAATAATTAAGATGTACTTTTTCCTTTATCTTTAACAATTATATGGCAAAACAAACGGGCAAGCTGTATCGCCATTTTTATTTCATATTGCTTGGAAGGGCTTAGACTTAGCAAAAATCGTCCCAAAACAGTTCAACACACTTTTAATTTTGTTAACTAGGAAAATGTTTTTTTGTGAACAAATCATAATTGATACATTTTTTAGAAGTTTGTATTTAAACAGCTAGAGAATCGCCTCCCTGATCTTTAATTATCATATCTCGGTTCAGTGCTGCTGGACGATTATTTCGTAGCTTTTATAAAATTAACGCTTGTATCTGTTATCGGTTATAAACAAACGTTTAATATTGAAAATATTTCAGAAATAAAATTCCATTTACCACTTCATCAACGTTTTTAGTAGGCAGAAGAAGTAAGTGGAAGTACTTGAAAAAAAAAAAATACTTTTCTCTTAGAAAATTTCTAATGTCATCTGATTACACTTGATTAGGTTATTTTGAAATATAAATCTTTTGCGTATTAACAAAAACACTGTCTAACAAAATTTCCATCTTAAATATATTGCTTTAAAACTTTACAAATAATGTTTTGGTAATTCTAAATTGTAAGTAAATGTTTCTTACTTGTATTTAGAAACTTCCAATTTCAAACGTTTTTTTAACAAAAAGATAACTTTTTACACAAATGGATTTCTTTGACAGTGTAAGTTAGAATATACTGAAACTATGTACCTATATATTATCCTAAAATTTTTACAAAAATGCTGCATCATTTTTAGTTCTCAGATCTATAGCAGAATTAAGTTTATTCCATTCATAAGATTCTCTGTAAAATGGGATGTTACAATTTGTAAAGTCAAATTTGAATTTTTTAGGACTCCCGGGATTGCGGGAAGTTGGTGTTGAATTTAACTGAAAATTGTGAAAAAGTCCAAGGAAGTGCATTCCAGACAGGACATACAAACTGTGACTAAAGTTGTCATGCAGAAAGGAATACAGTCGGGAAATGCAATCTGTGTGGTTCATGGCAGATCACAACTACAGAAACCATATTTGTTGCGTGGAAAAGGGTGGAAGGCATGTTTTTAATATAATGAAGGATTTCCATCTGATTAAGGAATGGACGGGATAGAGCAGATTAAAAAACGCAAATGACAGAACAAAACAAGGTAGACAGCACGACATTACATAACCTTACGAAATCCACAGCCTTTTTCAAAAGACTTTCTCCATTATTACGACATGTTTAGTTCGCATCACGGCGACCCTCTCATGTCAGGTCAATGATCCAAATCTGGTCATGGATCCGTAGAATGCACCGCAAGTTGTTAGTTCCGGAGTGAAGAAATCATGCCATTATCAATGATCGTGTAGACTTCGTGAAAACAATATCAGCATGTTAATATCACAGCTGTGAATTTCGATGTCCTGCGAACAGAGCTATTTAAATCTGGCGTCATTCAAGTGTACATATCAACTGTCGCAAGGCCAGTTTTTTGCACAAATATTACGTCATCTTTTACATATACAAAGTGTGTGAAGGCCAGATTTTACCGGTGTGGTTGTAGACATAGATCCGGTGATTGTATAACGGACCAAATATTCCGACTGTAATAAATCCTTTAAAAGCCACAAGAAAAACGCATGGACTTGCATTATCTTTTCGGTGACTACGAAACTGTCTTTGACAGTCTGATCAATTACAGCCAATTTTGAGATATATTTGCGCTTTCAAAAATAAAAAGATGTTTTTCTTTTTGCTAAAAAAATGCAGTTTGGAAAATCGAATAAAAACCGTCAAATCGTAACTGGTGCTTCTCATTATTTATCCTCATTATTATCCTATTATATCACTAATTATAGGAGACATAACAAAATTGTTCAACAGCCAGTGTTCTTAATCAGTTATGCGTTAGAGGTGTCGACACACTGTCGTAGATACCGGCACAAATCAATTAGACACGTTCAATGTTTACAACGCATTATAATTTTTGAATTCCACCGGTCTTATCTCGATTAATTATAATGATATTTTATTATAACCATGGTGGCCATATAGATACGAAAACGTAATTCCCACATAATGCACTAACCCATTATGTTGTTTTTTTTTTTATGGCGGATGGAGTAAGACTTCCCATTTCAGCGTTTCCAGGTAGGTTTTAACGGGCTTTGCCACGTGAGGCGTATTGTGGGCGTTTCTCGCGCAGAGCTTGACTTAATCGCTTCAATTGAAGTCGATTCCGATCCCCAGTGATAGGTTCGCTTGGTTTCAACACCTCGTAACAAATAACACAGACCTAGCCTTCGCAGCGTGAACATTCGACCGAATCGACAACTTAGAAGTATGACCGGGCAGCCCCTTGACATTCTTTTCTTTGCTGTAATGAATCCATTTTTCATCACCCGTTACAATACGATAAATAAACCCCTTCCTTTTTTGTTGCTGAAGCAGTTGTTCACAGGGCAAAAAACTACACTCAATGTTCCTTGGTTTTGAATCATTCCCAACGCATGCAATCGCTTGGAAATGGCTTGTCAGGTAACTCTTAATAGTGAAGCAAGCTCTACTTGTATTTGACACGGATCCCCATCAAGCAATACCGTCAATTCAGTTTCTTCGAAGGTTTTTCGTCTTCCTTCACACGAACGGTCAACATTGGCAAACAGCAGGAATTTAGTTGCACACCTAATACATATATAATACTTATTTACAACTTTAAATAGGAGTATGACGGCATTTGAATTTTAGAAATACTTCCAGATATTGCTCCACAGAACATAGTGGTTCCAAGTGTTAATTTTCTTAAACTAATGTAAAATCGATCATGGTACGTCCTTATACCTCCCAACAAACAACAAAGATTTATCTAAATTATTGCCCAATAAATGGCTAAAAGCCACACATCGATCGCATTTTTGATTGTGTAATGTAGCCGGCTATAGTATAATGGCTGGTATATGCGATTACCGTGCGTTCTACTAAAAATGTGTGGTGTGTTTGGAAGTAGACATTAAATTTACTACTTGCAAACGCACATCTGATGATACTGTTAACCGTTCCATTAGTAATGTTCATAAAATTTATGATTCATTCCACTTATTCACTACGAATATCACAAAAATAAGGCAAAACCTTTAAAGTAAGTAAACTTATTCCATAGTCATTTAATTCGGTGAGAATGACGACTCTAAAGAAAGCTTCCCAGTGGGGCATTCCAATCCAATATCATATATTCCGAAATCAAACTAGTAAGCGGTACACCGCTTACCAACCTTTTCTCAATTCAATTATTTTACTGTTTTTTGTGAAACTATAGTTGTTTTAGAGTGTTTTCAACAAAATGCCTAAAGGCGGCATAGTAGAAGTTTTTTTTGTATTTGTTTGAACAATTTTTGTGTTACAGGATGGCCACCAATTGTGCTATAATAAGACATTCAAATAATTTTTTTTTTTTTAAATCAGTGTACTTTATTTATTATTTTTGTTTTTTTTTGTTTTTATTGTGTAGAAAATTCAATTTTATTTTACATATGTTAAATTTAATAGTAATGCTATATATTTGCATAATTCATCAACATTTCAGTTATGGGACTTAACAACATACATATGTTACAATTAGCTGATGCAATAGTTCATTACATTGCATCATATGTTTGGCAAAAGTAACATAGATCATAGCCTGTTGTAATTCCATACTTCACTCTTTGTTCTGTTGTGTCAATGACAAGTCGCTGCTAGTAAAAGAAAAATATAAAATAAAAGAAAATTAAAAGTGTTTTACTTGAGCAATGGTCAATAATCTCGAAAATACAACTAATTCGTTTTGAAGATGATAGACCGTAAACGTCCTCCACGCCCATTTACGCATAAAAAAAAGTCTGCTGCAGTCAGGTCAGTTGACCTTGGAAGCCAGCGGAAAGTGGAGTTTCTGGGAATTTTCGTTGAAGCTCCGCCATAATCGGTCTGGCTACATATGCAGTTGCTCCATCTTGCTGAAACCAAATGCTGAAACGGATACGTCTTAGACACAGTTCTGGCTAAAAAGAACACCTTCAACATCTTTAAATAATGGTCCCCATTGATAGTTATTGTTACGCCGTAGCACGCTCCGTGCGCCACGCTGTAAAAAAAACTTATAAACAATATGCTTTGAATAAATTTTTACATTTTCATTTCGGAGAAAAAGAATAAGTGTTTCGCTTACTTTTTTAAGAGCAATCAAACAAATATAGTTATTTGGGACTTCGATGCTTTAACAATTTGTGTCTGAGCAATTATCTTTACAGAAACTTGACACATCAGCAAAATACTACGTACTCAGGAAGTTTTTCGTTTTCTCCTACAGTTTTTTTATTCGGTATTGTCAATCATATCATGCGAAAAATTACTCCAGAGTAGCGCTTACAAGTTGTAAAAATTAAAATCCACAATTACGTCAAATTGTAATTTTCAAATTTCGTTTTCTTTTATCATTATGAGTTTTCTCTTCACAAATCTGTCCTTTCTCGACGAATCTGCTCTCTCAAATGACACCTAACGCATTATTTTACCATCTCATGTCATTCCAGTTATAGTACGCTTTATGAATGTGGGGTCGGATTTGACTCTTTCAGGCATGTCTTCAGTGACTTTTATGCGATTAAGTTTTTAAAGAAAATGCAGGTCTATCAGAACTAGTAAAGTGTTTTATACCTAAACTATCGTGTAAATTGGTACGAATTCATTCGTGAGATACAGAGACCATTTCTCATTTCAGTCACCATTTCCTTCGCTTCATTTGGCCGGTCATTAACCAGAGCGAGACAAATCTTATACAACGTCTCGATCGCTTTTAAATACACTGTGCACTTATATGCACGTGTTTTTTAAAATTTGTTTCACCATACGCTTTCTACACCATTTTTAGCGATTCGGCACTTAAAATTGAAATTGCAATACGAAATTTAAGATAAATTTTTCATTGATAAAATCGAACACTGCAAACAAACTAAATGACGGGTCAGTGTAGAGGACAGTTGTGCCAACTAACCGAAGAAGTTCACTTACCGACAAAAATGAGTCTCGACAAACTCGCTAAAAAACTATATTTTTTAAGTATTTCTTAAAAATTACAACAATTAAGAAAACCTGTATGAACAACATTTTAAAGAAATGAAACATTTGCTTCCAATTAGCTTTTTTGTTTAAAAGAACATTTTTGCTAAACTGTATTAAAGACAATTTTCGGCTTAAATTAAGTAACTTAGAATTCAAATGCCAACATCCACGTAAATGAAACCCCTTCGCATACAAACCATATAATTTTCCAGTACATATTCAAAACCAACACAGTGAACAAAAAAAGTTATTTTAAAAATGATTGATATTATTAATTTTTAACTGGTTATTTTATTACATTTTTATTATAACTCAATAAATAAAAGCCTATTTTTGAACTTGAAACAGTTTTTTCAAATCGGATTCAGTTCTCGAGACACATGCGCCAAAATTGAAGAAAGTTCTTTTGTAGGAAGCTTTATCTGACGATAAAGCTTTCGTGGTGATAATAAATGCATTAATTATTTCGGTTCCACTGCGAAGTTAAATTCAATTGTGAGGCGCACCATACATTTTTCCCGTTTCCAAATATGATCGTACTTGATATTTGCGAAAAACTCACTAAATTGCATTGAAAAAAGTGCAAAAAGTGGAAAACAATGCTAGGAAACCATTTCCAAACGTGTACAATCTATTTCACACGTAATACTCTCACTTAACACGCACACATTGACAAGAAAATATGTACAAAAGTGGATGTGGGCGAAACAATGAGATAAAGCTCCAAGAATACCTATATAATTACTGTCTCCAGCAATGCTTCAAATAAACATTTCGGAGGATCCACTTTGGAGGATTTTAAAATCCCAAACATGGATAATGGATTTATTTAAATATAATTCTTATATTTTATAATACAATTTAAAATATAAATTTTTATGTTCAAAGATTTCCGGATTTATAAACGCCTTTAGTCCCTTTTGGCCCTATTTTTAGGGATATTCCTCCAAAGACTTTTTTAAACATTTTATGAAGCAACGAGATGGGGTTGGAGACAATGGAGAATGGGCATTTTGGTTACTCCAGTTTATCAATTAGAAATTATAGAGGAAAGATTTAATTTCGTCAAGTCGAATAATTTTTATGGAAGGTAGCAGAAAAGGCAGGCCGACTTGGCTCACTTACTGTCCCCGGTTACGATCTTGCGAATATGCATCCTTGCCAATTTTTAAAAATTGTAACATAGATTTACGATAGTTATCATGTCCACCAGTCTGCCAGCTGGATAGCCAACCTGACATTCATTCTTTCGGATGAAGATATACAAAAGTTCATACCAACAGCGCCTAAAATACTTACCTTGGAGAAATAGGAATGGAATAGACATGCTTAGAAAATAATCCACGTATAAAATAATCCCAAGCGGTCAATCTTCTGCACTTTTTCTCCAATTCAACTAAAGTTTCAGTCGCCGTCTTCGGCGTCCTCCATCGAGTTCGTTGCCGAAGAATCTTTGTGCTTTAGTAAACATGAGCAGGTTAAAGCGCACTCAGATTTTAACCAAAAAAGAAATCATCTTTAGCCACGAGGTTCATTTTTGGATGAACGGTTATGGATGAACGGATAATTGCGTGAAGCCAATCTACATGAAGTTCATCAAGTGGCAGTGCATCCCCAAATTGTCAGTGTTTGGTATGAATTGTAGGTACAGGCATCATATAGGGTCCTTAAAAATTAAACAAACTCAAATTTCTTTACATCCCACGAATAGAATACGGACATTCTATTTTCAGACTTACTTAAATGATGATATGAAAACTGACAACGATTTCTTTTTCTTAGATGGTACGGATGTGGATGTGAATGTAATTAATAGATCTTCCAAACAAAACAATAAAGTCGTTGGTATCACACGCGCAACTTATTTCATTAAATTTTATCATCTATCCGTCCCTATTAAAACCCCCTCTACACCAGCCACGTGTGGTAGCATTGAAGTATATTATTTTGTTCTTCGAATAATTCTAAATTAAAAATTATAAAAAAAAGAAATAAAAAACATATTTTTAAAAATAATTTTGTTACGTTCAGTATCAGTTGGGTTTCTTAAACTAGCCGATATAATGAAAATTGTCTCGCCAGCTATAATAAAAGGAAAAAAATGATCGAATTATTGCCAGTGAAAAATGCAAAGTTTAAAACACGATCCTGTCCCCTATCATTACAATTTTATCGCTGCTGAAAAGCGACATGACAACGATTCTGTTGCTAATTCGTCAACTCAGTTAACATTTTAGTTTATTTATGACAATATTTCTCGTTGAATGCTCTATAAGTTTCCTCAAAGATCAAATAAAACGAATATGTTTATAATGCATAATGAAAATAAACTTTAATTATGGGAACCTCTACTAAAAGTTATTATTTCGCTACATTTACAAGTCCATTACCGATAGTTCTGTAAATATTTCCTACGTGTCGTTCAATACTACTCAACATTTGATTCATCGGATTAAATTACGATGCCATAGATTGTGGAATAAACTGAGTGAAGAAAGCTTTGCAAAAATCAGTACAGAAATGTCATTCAAGTGAACCGACTTATATATACCATCACTCAATGTCAATGTAATAAATTGTTTTGTTCCTTCTGTTTTAATTTTCTAAAGTCCTCTGTTTAGAACATTTGCAGGAACCAGCTAATTTATATTTTCATTCGCAATACTAACTGTCTGATGCGTGCTTGAATGAAAAATATGAATCAAGAAATATGTAAGTTAAATAAGGTAATTTGTGTTGGAGGTGCCGGACAAAGCGTATTCATTCGGTTGATTTTCTTACAATTTATACAACATTATAACGCAACATAATTGACAAGAATGTAATTAACTTCACGCTACTATGGTTTACAGAGGAAAATTAAACTTCTACAAATCGGTCAATTTCCATGGACGTGGCAGCATCGCTCATTTTCATTTTTATAAATTAGTTCAATCATGCATACAGCGACCTATTATTATTAAAGCGGCGGTCACCCCAATGTGTCTGACGGACGCTTTGAATAGTTGAGTAATCAACAAATCTTCTAAATGCTTCTCAAGCTGTGACATTCGGAATCGCCGTTAAATTGTAGGTCCGATGAATGGTCTAAAACTAAAATGCTGTTTGGCGCAACTAACTGAACGATATTGAACTAAGAATACTCGTATGTTGTTTAAATCGGTCATATGTAATGGAAGGTACTAGAAGTGGTTTCGTTACTTGATCAATGTGTACTACAGCCTAAATAATAAATTAAAGAGGAATGATTGAATTTCGAAAAAACAGTCAATTTGTATGGGAGGTAACAGAATGGGCGTGGTCATGTGCTCCATTTTCATTCTTGGACGATTTTATACCAAAAGCTAAGCGTGTACCAAATTGTATTAGGTTTAGTGCAACTGCATAAAAAGTGTGATTCTATGAGTACGAGTATATAGATTAAGTTGGTTGTTTGTTTTGGGAAACACCAGAAGGAAAATCACATCCTTCGGGATTTCAAATTTACCTAAACATAAAACAATGTGATAGATAAAAATTTATGTTACTCTTGATTACGTATGAGTATTTATCGAAAGGAAATTGAACTTCGGAAAATCGGTGAATTTATATAGAGTGGGTCCATATAGTCTATTTACAATCTCCGGCCACGATACAAGTTTGTAATCGGGCTAAATTGGCCATTTTACAAGCACTTGGCCATTCAATTCACAACACAACTATTCAATGTTTGGAGACCGAATTCATGACTACTGGTTTAGTGAACAATTGGCCAATATCCATATTTTAAAATCTCCACTTGCCAGACACTGGCAATTCCGAGCCACGCACATAAACTTATCCTTTTGCAGACCTCGTCTTGGCGAATTTTGCATCGGAACTTGGGTCAACTAACAGGAGATAAGAGATGTGTTCAAAAAATAAGGTGAATTTTCATTTTTCTCAAAAAATATTTATTTATTCCTCAATTTCTATTTTATTTCATTCAAAGTAGTCCCCCTTAGATATAATACACTTGTGCCGGCATTTTTTCCAATTCTCGAAGCAGTTCTGATATGCATTTTTTGGTATGTCCTTGAGCTCTATAAGCGATTCGGTTTTTATCTCCTCAATCGTTGCAAAACGCCGTCCTTTCATGGGTCCCTTCAATCTTGGGGACAGGAAAAAGTCGCAGGAGGCCAAATCTAATGAATACTCTGCCTGAGGTATGATAACGGTGTTGTTTTTAGCCACATAATATCTCACAAGCAAAGATGAGTGAGCAGGTGCAATTTCATGGTGCAAAAGCCATGAATTTTATTTCCACAACCCCGGGCGTTTTTTTCGTATTGCTTCACGCAAACGGGGCATAGCTTCAATTTAATACTCCTTATTTATCGTACGACCTTGTGGTAAGCACTCCTGATGCGCTACGCCATAGTAATCGAAGAAAACAGTGAGCAAAACCTTGACATTTGATCGAACTTGGCGTGCTTTTTTTGGTCTTGGCTCTTCAGGACTCTTCCATTGGGACGATTGGGCCTTGGTTTCGATGTCATAACCATACTCGTATAGCCATGATTCGTCACCAGTTATGACCCTTTTAAGCAAATCTGGATCATCGTTGACGTCATTCAACAATTCCTGAGCGATGCTCATGCAACGTTGTTTTTGGTCAAAATTCAGCAATTTTATAACGAACTTCGCTGCCACACTCTTCATGCCCAAAATTTCCAAAAAAATTGCATGCAACTTCAGCAACTTCTCTAATTGTGATTTGGCGATTCTAACAATTTTCTTCACTTTCTCAACATTTTCATCGGCTGTTGATGTGGTGGGGCACCCAGAGCTAACGTCGTCATTCACATCTTCTCGACCCTCTGTGAAATGTTTGTACCACACTTGTAAACATTTTTTTGACTCAAAGCACTCTCACCGTATGCCACTGTCAACATTTCAAGTGTTTTTCAGCATTTAATTCCATTTTTACACAAAATTTGATGCAAGTTCTTTGATCCATTTCTTTCGATAGCAGGAAATCGCCGAACACGCAAAGCACTTGTCTTATTTATGCCTTTCGCAAATAAACTAAATATGCTATATGGATAAAACCGTCAACATTTCTTGAGACGAGTGTACCACATAAAAAAAATAATAATCGAAAGTCGAATGTACGTAGCTCACGAAATTTGAAAATTCACCCTATTTTTTGAACACACCTCGTATGATGCACAATTAGACACAACGGCATCTTTTCGCCCGTTGGTTTCTGGATCAGTTGAAAGCGGAACCCGATCCACAAAGAATTTCATCTCAGTAATTTTTTTTTTTGTACGGTTTCTTCAAGTCGCAGTTTAATACCAATAACGCACAAATTAGCGGTGGCTTCATAGTTAACATTACTTGTGCCATTACTGAAAATCCGCTTCATACACGGCGGCAAACGAATCGTGCTACTATCAACAGTTAATGGAGACCGTTATTTTAAGATATTGAAGGAGTTTTTTTTAACCAGAAATGCGCCGAATATGTATCCGTTTCAACAGCATTTGGCGCCAGCAAGGTGGAGCAACCGCACACATATCAGACCGATTGTGGCGGAGCTTCAACAAAAATCCCCAAACAAATTAATATGCAGAAATTCCACTTCTTCAAGCAAGTGGTGTACAAAACGAAACCAAGGAATTTGGGAATTGAAGCAGTCCATTAAAACAATAATTGAGGCGATCCCGCAAATGAATAATTTTCTGATCAGGTATCATATGTGTACCTATATAAGTGAATGGGCATGGAGGTCATTTAAGGTCTATCATCTTCAAAACCAATCTATATATATAAAAATCAATTGTTGTGCGTTAGTCTCGCTAAAGCTCGAGAACGGTTGGACCGATTTGGCTCATTTTGGTCTTAAATTATTGGTAGAGTATTCCGGAAGGTTTGAAAGGTTTTATTTGAAGTGATAGATGGCGTTTGCAATTAATTTTTTTTACCATATTAACATTTTGAAGGCAAAACAACGTTTGCCGGGTCAGCTAGTTAGTTATATAAAATATAATTGAATTTGCTATATAATAAAAAAAAAAAATAAATTAAATAAATAAATAATAAAGTCTTTACTGTAGTATAATTGCTGCGCCACCCTGTATGTGTGCTAGAGTCACCGAAAATTGGCCACCTATCGTAGCCGCCGTGTTGACCATTTTAAATGTCATATTCCACACATCCAAATGCACACACCCTGTGTCGGGAAGGTATACTACTTTGTTTATAATTTTTGGTTAAATGAAAGAGAATGGATCTTATATTGATAAATGTTTCATTTAATGTCGGCAATTATGTACTCGTATGGAATACAATATCAGATAAATGTCCGCCTCTGTTAGCCTCACAAATACGAACACTTTTGAGCAAATTTTTCATTACATTCTCATACATTTCACGCGGTATTCCATTAATTTCATCACGAATATTTTGTTTGAGTTGCTCAAGCGTTTCTGGTTTGTCTGCATAAACCAAAAAGGAGTCCGGAGCAATCAAATTAGGTGACCGTGGAGGCCAATCAACATCACCATTTCTTGAAATAACTTGTTGTGGAAAAAGGTCTCGCAGTAATTCCATTGTAATCCTGGCTGTATGCGATGTGGCACCGTCTCGTTGATACCACATGTTAATCAAGCCCAAAGCATGCAGTTGTGGCGTTAAAAAGTTTTTAATCATATCACGAAATCGCTCCCCAATTGACAGTTACCGTTACGCCGTTTTCAGTTTCAAAGAAGTAAGGTCCAATGATTCCTCCTGACCAAATTGCACACCAGACTGCCACCTTTAATTGATTTAAAGATGACTGATGAATAATTTGGTGGTTTTCCATTGCCCAGAACCAACTATTCTGTTTATTCACATATCCATTCAAATTAAAATGTGCCTCGTCACTCATTATGATTTTTTCCATGAAAATCGGGGTTGTAATGGGCGAGCTGTAACATTCTATTGGCATATGTATGGCGGCGTAAATGGTCTCGTGGAAGGAGCTCTTGTGTCAACTGAATCTTAAATGGAGACAAATGCAAAACCTTGTGCAAAATTGTGGCCAAAGTTGTTCTTTGAAGACCAAGCTTCTGAGTACGGCGTCGAATTGAGGTTGATGGATTGTTTTGAAAATTTTCTTGAGAAGCAGTAATGTTTTTAACCGATCTTGCAGTACGTTGTGGTCCATGCTTGGCCCTATCAGCTACAGATCCTCTTTCTTCGAAATCATTCACTACACGATAAATATTGAGTCTTGTTGGCACGTTGTTTTTCCCAAAAATTGCACGTAACTTTCTCATCGTCAGAGTAATCGATGATTGGTTTTGATAAAATGTTTTAACGATTAAAACACTTTGGTTTGGTCTTTACTTCACGACTGTCAAATATGAACTGTCAAGACTCATGTTTACCAAAATGGCGGCAAAAAAATCAGTAATCCATCCGGACGGACACTCTGTATAAGCATCAAATCTTGTATGCAAAACATTTCGTAACGTGTAGAGATCAACTCTACAATCGCAATGATACAAAATAAACTATAAAGCTGATATTTAATGTATTTTGATTAAGCAGAATATCATAAATGCTCAGTTAGTGCAGTAAATTCTAATATTATTGAGCAGCAACACTTTCCGGGATTCCTGAGACCGCCAAGCAGTTGTTAATTAACACAAATAGCACACAATAAAACAGTTTCCGACAACTGCTCGTTTATGGAATTAGCCACACTTAAACATTATAATTATAACCACATACAGGCAATTAAAATTCAGTTCTATGAAACATTTTGTTTAAAACTGGTTCTGTTTATGCTTTGGTTCCATCACATCCAACGTGTAGATCATTTTACATGTTTTGCTAAAAAATCAATAAATAACATAAATTGTTTTTATTATGCACGACTTGGATCACGCAATGTCTTGAGCGATAAGTTTCAGTTTACTACCAATAAAGCCGCTACCACATGTAGACGTCAAATAATCAGAACTTGTGTTTCGAATAGCGTCTTATAATACCTATCCCACCATGTCATGGAATTGCCCAATGTTTTGGTTAGTTTGGTTTAGTTATGAGCTCCATATTACGTGGTGCATCTCTCGCAAACCTGACACTCTGTATACGAGTATATGAACGATAATCTGTACCTAACAAACATTGAGAGCAAATATGAATTCTATCGAAGGAGGACTAAGGAATAAAGCATAAAGATGCAAATAAGTTAACATTTTACGAAATGTTGAGTTGACGCCGACGAGAAGTCCATAGAACGGAAGTCGATAGAGTTATCAGTTCAATACTGAGATATGTCGGTAAATCATACTATGCAAAGATAAATTTTAGCCGGATTCATCTCAAGGGCGAACAGATCAATGAAACAATATATTTTTTTAGTATTAATCACTCAATGATGAAGATGTTTCAGTGTAAAATATTTAGATTAATTTATTAATTTCCACAACATAACATACCATCCATAAGAAAATATTTAAAGTGTCAAGTGTATTTTGGTCAAATGTATCTGGAAATTTTTAAAATCAATTGAACGATCTATGTGGCTGGCTGTCCGTCTGATGATAATCATCCAATTAAGTTGACCTATTTTCCGAAATTAAGAAATTAAATCAGTTTATAATGCTGATTAAAAAATCAACTGATTAACCACGCGCCTTCTGGTACTTCCCATACAAATTATCGATTTAATCTATTCATTTTTCGGTTTATATCTTTTATGTACTCGTAGATGCAATAACTTAAGTCAAACTTCTACGTTGAGCGTTTTCCAAAGTAGAGTCTCAGAATGAAAACGGAATGCATTGTCACATTCCTTTCCGCAGCTTCAACACAAGTTTTCCTATATTCAATCTTCCCCTGTAGTTTCCAACTCGCAGGCTGCTGTTCCCTATATTGTAGATATGTATAATTCGTTGTAAAACTGGGAAAACTGGTCAAGTAGCTCTTGGTATCTTCCGCACAAATTACCCATACATTTCGAACAAAAAAAGAAGAACAAATTCCCCTGCATCTCATGAATGAGACATGGGAGAGCTGCTCACATTCAGTGAGCTTACACGCATTTTATTTTTAGGTTCACTCAACGTAGGCTAGGCTCGCTCAACGGTAGTTAGCGACGACACCGAAGGTCACGGTTTGAGAAGCATTTACAAAACTTGTCAATTAGTCGACTTCTCGATGTGTTTGATAGACACATCGAGGTGACCGCCACTCAAATAATGGTGTCAGCCATCATACCTTTCAAACAGTTGTAGGGAATTCAGCAAAATTTAGCATACGAGTACACAAAGCTTTGAACCTCCCAAGCAAATTGGTCTATTTATCGAAATGTAATTTTTCCACTGTAATCTCTTATTCGCAGTCTATAGTTTCTTATATTTTTGTCAATTGCATTGCTCTACAACATTGGTAAAACTTTAAAAGAATAATACCAATATAAACTATATAATTTATGTTTCTGTCCTTCATTCAATTGCACATTGTAATGAAGAATATTTGCAGTGTTAAAAATGATCAAATTATGATATCGCCTTAAATAAATATTAGTTGTCTATACGAGGTAAAAAAATAAGGCGAATTTTCAATTTATGCGTTACAACTGGCTCAGACATTATGCGATATTCTTCATCGTACCAGAGTTTGTCTGAGTGCGGTTTCTGCCACTGCTGGGACAACGCATTCTTATTGTGAAATTGTTTTACCAAAATGGTGAAAGTTTTGCGGCTACAGTTCGCAAATTGCGATCAATTTGGGGTCACAATAATGCTGCAAAAGTGTCAACTGTAACGAGATTAATGGATAAATTTGACGAAACTGGGTCTGTAAGTGATGTAAAGACAACAACGCGCCTTTAACCAGGCCGATCGACCGAAAATGTCGCAGCTGTACGTGATGATGTCGCTCAAACTCTATCCACCTCAATTCGACACCGAGCTCAGCAAATTGGTGTCTCCAAATCCACTATGCAGCGAATTTTGGCGAAAGATTTTCATCTTCATGCATACAAAGTTCAATTGACTAAGGAACTGAAGCCAGGTGACCATAGACAGCGAAGGGAGTTCTTTAATTGGTTATTGGAGAGACAACATGAAAATGCTGATTTTGCCGATAAAATCATCTTCAGTGACGAGGCCCATTTCCACCTTGATGGCTTCGTCAATATTCAGAATTGTCGCATTTGGGGTGAGGAAAATCCTCGAGTGATTCACGAGAAGCAAATGCATCCTCAAAGTGCCACTGTGTGGTGTGGATTTTGGGCTGGAGGAATCATTGGACCTTTTTTTATGAAAATGAGGCATGTCAAACGCAAACAGTCAATGGTATTCGGTATCGTGAAATGATAACCAGTTTTTTCGTGCCTAGAATTGAAGAAATGAATGTGGAGGGCATGTGGTTTCAACAAGACGGCGCCACATATAATACAGCCAGAGAAACAATTCAATTGCTGCATCAGTCATTTCCCGGTCGTGTTATTTCGCGTTTTGGAGACCAGGATTGGCCGCCTCGATCGTGCGATTTAACACCATTAGACTTTTTTCTTTGGGGTTTTTTGAAGTCGATGGTTTACGCAGATAAGCTGACGACGACTCAAGTCTTAAAAGAAGAAATTGGACGCTGCATTAATGAAATACCGCAGCATTTATGCAAAACGGTCGTTGAACATTTCATTAAAAGATTGCGTGTGTGCCAGCAAAGCCGCGGCGGCCATCTGTCCGATGTGTTGTTCCATACAAAACCTCATTCTGTCTACTTTACGATATAATAAAGTTTTACGATTTTTTTTAAATATCTGTGTTTCATTTAAAATTTCAATCTTGCGTCCTTGTTGGGACACCCTTTATGTGGCATACATTTTAGCAATGTTAATTCTCGATATTTTGGAAACCTGTTTTATTAAATAAACATCTACTTGTTCTACAGCGGGTTACCTTCAGAGCTAAACGTTCCCACAAGGATAGCACTGACCAAATTGAAATTCCTGCGAAGCTATATCTGTCATTTTCAGAAGTGTTGATTCTTATATATAAATTGTAACGTCTATTGGAATTCTCAACACTGGATAAGAGTCCAATTTGAATGAATCCGAGTTGTTGTTTTCAGTAAGTCAGCGAAACTTTTGCATACTTTTTGGACTCCACATTAGAAGTATCTGTTTAATTATAAAGATGGTCGCTTTGCTTGTGGAGACGCAGCTATTTTTCCTTCCTGTGATGATTAAAACTGGTGTATACAAGTTTAAAATCTTTCGTAATCAAAAAACCACCATTATTTCCCGAAAGCTAAAGTAAAAACCCGATAACAACTGTGCTCATAAATGATAATTTCTTAGCATGTTAACTATGGCATAGATTTTTGCCAGAACTTGTTTGTTTGTTATAACGCAGTATACAAATTTCGCATTTCAGTATTTTAATTTAACTGGACTTGAGGCAGTTTTATTTTATTTCCAATTTCATGATTTCTAAAATGAAAGTTTGTGTAGTACTGCGACACGATGGTTTTGCTGTCTAGTCTGCTGTCTTGATATTTTGGTTTTTTCATACTGCACGATCAGGCCCAGATCGGTGTCAAATTAGATTTCTCTATGACCACAGGTTACAACCTCCATAAATGAGATTTCGTAGTATTCAGCACTCATATTTCAGAGACATTTTTTAGACTTTCAAATCTTTTATTTACAAGTCGGCCTGGTCTAGATGATACCAGTAACCATAAGATCGTTTATAAAAGCGTATAAAAATTGTTTTAAAATACACTTTTTTCTGCCTTCGCTGATAATATAAACGTTTTGTAATTTTTACAGTCATGTGAAACATTCTAGATAGCACTACTGTGCCTGGCGTGATAGGGCGGTACAATGAAAGGCAGGAAAAATTAGCCCATAATTCACAAGTTACGTTGTGGTCAAAAAATATAAAAACAAACAATTTTTGGCTAATCGATCGATTCTAAATTATGGGCTAACCAGTACAGGAACTGACCCAAAATTGTTATTTTCTGAAGTCGTCCGTTTGGACGATTGCTAAATCGATTTTTGCTAAATGAGCCAATTTGTAAGTGTGGTACCCTAAGGGTGTAGCAATGTAATCTAATGTGTGCCTAATGTAAACTCAACTCTGCTGAATATAGTGCATTTGAATATGGGCTAGATGGGCCATTTATAACGGTTGTACAAGAAGGGCGCGGTTAATCGGTCAATTTCTTCAAATTCTGCCAAATATTATTAACAAATGCCATGGACTGGGGAAAAACTGAATTTCTGAAATTCGGCCAACTTGTATAGAAGACACTAGAAGGGGTGGGTCGATATAACTCGCAATCTCGGCTACGATCTGGCAAAATATTAGGCTGTGCCATGTTTTGACAAGTTCAGTAAAGATTTGCGACAGTTATTGCATTTACCAGGCAACCAACTAGCCAGACAGACGGACATCGTTCAATCGACTAAAAAGTTATGAAACATATTTGGTCAGGATCAAATTGATGCTTTAAACGCTTCCTTCTGGGTATTACATTTTTGGCTGTATCAAACGATATATACCCCCGTTCCTTCGGCTGTTTTTTGGTCAAACCTGTTATTGTTATTTGAATTTGAGACTCTGATAATGACATGGTTATATCGTCCAGCTGCTATCTTTGACTAAAATGTGAGCAAACATGGTAGTAGACATTTGAAAAATGGGGGCTACAAGAAGTATTGGGAAGCTCCATCCCACACTCACCAGTTGTATTAGGCGTTACAAATGTTACAAATATAAATATACTTTAAATTATTAGGAATACCAACATTTGAAATTATAAGTCAAATTAGCTATTTTGCTTGGGATGTACCAGAACTAGCATGGTTAGCTCATCTATTTACAGCTCTACATTAGAGTTAAGGAAACTGAATCTGTGCAGATATTGCTGTAGCCTTGCATTAAACTTTTCCCTGTAACCTACTCCTACATCTATGGGCGAGGATACAAATAAGCAGTGAGTCTATTTTGTCATTAAAATAACCGCTAACGGCACTAGGTATACATAAAGAGTGACTTTTTAACCATACTTTTTTCTAAAAATCGAATATTTGCATCATATATAGGTATTAAATTTTTTTATTGGAATCGATAAATTGGGCTTTGCCATTTAATTTTTAAAGATAATTTCATGTAAATGTTGTCCGCGGCTTCGTATCAAAATGTCCATTCGGTCCAATTTTTCGTCACTTTTTCGAGCATTTCGGTCTGTATTCCACGAATAACGCGTGTTATGTTATCCTGTAAGGCTTCAATGGGGTTCGGCTTGTCCACATAAACTAACGACTTGACATAACCCCACAAGAAATAATTAAAAAATAAATCGCGTATCATGGCTCGATATCGTTAGTCGTTAACGGTAACGTCTCTTCCACGGTCGTCTTTGAAGAAATATGGACCGATGATGCCACCAGCCCATAAACCACACCAGCCTGTCATTTTTCGGGATGCATCGGTAATTCTTGTATGGCATGTGGCTGTTCGTCACTCCAGATGCGACAGTTTTGTTTGTTTACGTACCGAATTGTTGATTCAGCAGGTCGATTATGACGACCATAAAATGGTCGTATCAAACAATGCACATTTGTCACAGAGTACGAATTTTGATAACAAATTTCAACGATTTGCAATCGTTGCTCTCTTATTACTCTTTCCATGATGAAATGGCAGAGTATACTGTATACTTTTCACTTTGGCAGATGGAGTTAGGACACCATTACCAACCAGTGCTGCCAACCTGAAAAACTTAAATCTTAAGAAATCACTCTATAATATTTATTTTATATTATATTATATATTATATATTTCACATTAGGAACTGCTTGGGTATACATATGGTGATTCATTTAGAAGTACTTTTTTAAATAGAACTTTTATAACAAAACAATCTGTAATTGTATTGTTGCGCAGTATAGTAATAGTCTTAGCCTAACTGAAGCTCGTGATCTTGATGAACTTTGATTCCAACGAGACGTTAACATCCATTTTCGGTTAACAGTTAATTTCGAGTAGATCGTTAAAATAAGAAAAAAAAAAGAAAAAAAACAAAATTTGCACATGAAACCGCACCATCACATACTTTTGTCCTGGACCCAGAACTTTATTTTTCTCCTTCTCTTTAAAAAAACGATTTATGTGGTCTTTTGATATCATTCGATTTTGCTAAAACCAGTTATAGTTATGCTTTTTACACTGTTTCCAATATTTTAAGATTTTGCGTGCTAAGAAATTCTAAAAATTTCTGTCATTGTTACACATGAGCTGATCAATAAAAAAAAAAAAAAATTGAACGCATTGTCTCAACAAACTCTAAAACACAAATTTGTGATCCAAAAAGTGTAAATGATGGAAAAGGAAGTGTGTATAAGTATAACATTAATGAGAAGAGTCTACACTGATTCTTAATATGTGTTGTTTCGGTTTCAATTAAAATAAACATCTACGCATATAAACAATGGAGATAAACGAATCGAAATAATGTTGCTTCTTTATAATTTCTGAAGCTTTCTTTAAAAGTATAACTTTAAAACCTTGTCACGTCCAACCCGTTTAAGACAACCACATAAAACGGCGCAGTTATTGTCCAGAAACAAAAAAGTTTCAAGGTCTGCTTAATATTATTTTTAATTATTTCTTATACCACATGTTGGGTTAGTGCTGCAGGACGTAACATTGATAAATATAAGTGATAGATCAAAAATGTATACCAATCGACTTTCAATCACTTTCTCATTCGATTTAGCGGTGTCCGAAGACAGAGGGACACGATATAATTCGTAAATGTAAACAAATTTCAACAAAAGTAGGCACAAATACATGGTGGCGCATAAGTGGTATTTTTTACCCAGAACTGCGCTGAAGAGCACACATAGCCAGACCGATTGTGGCGGAGCTCCAACGAAAATTCTCAAACAAGTCAATATTCAAAAACTCCACTTTCCGTTGGCCCTCAACATCACCAGACTTGATTTCACCAGACTTTTTTTATGGGGTCATGTCAAGCAAGATGTGTACAAAACGAAACCAAGGAATTTCACTGAAGTGAAGCAGTCCATTAAATCAATAATTGAGGCGATAATTATCGCCCCAAGGACGATAATTATCCATGCTGGGTATAATCTTGGTTGAGGATCAGTTCAGTTCAGTCTTCTAAACAAATCAAATCTCAATTATAAGTCACAGTTTTTACTTGCAATTTAACTATATTGACAATCTGATGATCCATATTTTAATATATGCTGTAGAAAAATGGGCCAACAATGCTTAGTTTTATCGTTCCTAACAATCACAGTTAAAAATTCACCTGTTAAAAATTAAAAACAATTGGAATACCTAATTGTTCCTTCCATTTTGGTTTGAATTTATCTACATTTGGTGATTGAGATTGAAATTAATTGCATTTATACAATGTCATTTACTTTCAACATAGATAAACCTTATTGAAAATGGGCCATGTTAGTCTACGTTTCAATATAGATCTATTAAGCAATATAGAACCTTCAGACATTTGAACTGCCCTACATATATTGCTTCGTCCAACATCATTCTGCGGTGGTGCAAAAGTGTGAGGGATGCCAGAATGGACATGGTGAGCCGCTAGATTCTTTAGAAAATACTCTGCCTTTTTCATTCATGGAATTAAATTTCCTAAATGCTTGACACGTGCTTAATTATATAGAAGTAATTAATATGGAGTAGGATAATATAATTTGTATGGGAGCTACCAATGAGGTCGTAATTATACATTTGATTTTCTACAAATTTACCATGAATTATAATGCAATACTGTTAGAGAGGAAGAGTTAAATTTGCTAAATCGCCAAATCAGTACTCTCTGATTTTATTCCCAAAACTTAATTCATCAATCGCATAACAAGTGCCAAATTTACCTGAATTTAGTACAGCTACTAGATAGATGCGTACAGTTACTACATAATTTAAATACGATAAAGTTGAGTTTGTATAACACAGGATGAAATAAAATATTTACATGGATAGCACTGTTTCTATGTTAACCGAATATTTTACTAAGAATTGTTGACATTTACTAACTCTACTTGACTCCATTTATTTTTCCACAGATATATTTCCAAAGAAAACAATGTTGGTTCCATTTTATAAAGCGTACACCAGGAACAACGCAATTGCGTAATTGCATCAATACTAACTTCGGTTTTTTGCAATTAATCTATTAAAATATTTCTTCATATAATTTTTCGATAAGTGTTGATATTATAAAGACATTTTGCACAGCTTAAAATTATTCCGCAGCTCCGATCTAATCAAGATTTGCTGAATGCAAATTTTTGAATAATCCAGAAATAAAGAGAAAACCTTCGATGACATTAGCAACTTTATTTTTTCACTTAACAAAAGATAAAAATATCGAGTAGCCAAAAACTCCAACAGCTTCAACAATGGCTGGATACATTTCTTGCAGCCTTAGAGAATTACAATGGCTTTCCATCCAACGATATCAATCTTCACTTATTGCTGTTAGTTCGTTAGATGTGATGATGATGTGATGAGATGTGGTGTTAAAATAAACTTAAACTTGTTTTTCAGGATCAACTTCCACCTATATCAGCGTGGTACAAAGAGTACATAATAGAAAAATATTTTTACAATGTTGAAATGTCCTCAGCAGGTAAGTCAGAAAGTTTAATGATTTAAAATTCCCTCTAAACTAATGCTAAGTTTTTACTAGTTTTGCGATTTTCAGTATTTCAGTAATGTTTCCCACTTTCAATTAAATGTCCATGTACAAAGTACAAAGGAATTCACATCTTCAATTAGAGAAAATTAAATTATTCGAACAAATTGATCTTAAGAAACATGAATTTGTCAACTGATCTTAACAATTATATTTTGGAATTAAGTGCAATAAAATTGAGTAAAAAAATTCATACCTGGGGCATTTTTATGGCAACTGCGATAAATCGACGAATTCGTCATCGATAGTAGGATTTTTTTGTTACAGTTTGGTGATCCCAAAAATCGAACAAAAGTGATGACAAATATTCTTATTAGTGGTAACTTCTTTCAATGATCCAGAAAATATATTATTATTGATTTAAATCAAAGTAACATAATAATTAAAACTATCTTTTGGCTACAGGAAATTTTTTTTAATCTATTTAGGCACTGTGGCAGTATAAGACCAAAAGTATTCTCTCAAAATAAAAAATTGTAGTCTCTCTTCTGACTTTCCTGTAGAAAAAAGAACAACTGACATTCCCGCAATCGGTTCTTCAATACGCACATACCATCTGAAGAGTAGTGTTACCAATTCCGGAAATAGACCTCAAAAGCAAAATTGGTCCCAAATTATCCCCACTGTGATCTGAGTCCTTGATGTTCCACTTAGGATAATCTATTTCCGAGCAAATAACTTACCACAATTCTTCTCCACAATGCGATTCCAATTGAAAAGGCGAGGTAAAATCCCAACATTTGTTTCTGAAGAGGTGATATTTTTTTGTTTTCGTAGGCCTTTATCATTACTTGTGGACTTTAAAGGCGTTTAAAGTCATTGTAACCCTTTGGTCAACTTTGCACCCAACAATTCATCATGTATAAATTTGGCCTTTTTTAATAACTAAAATGTACAAAATTGGTATAAACCGAAAAAATTCTGAATGGCAGGAATCGAATAATACTCAAATTAGTTGAATCGCCACTAATCACACGATCTTTTCATGTGCTTTCTCAGCATTCGTTACCGTAAGTGGTAACTATTTGTAGTATGAAAATGTCCTTGAAGTTTTAGGATATTGTTGTTCCATGAAAATATGACATATTTCTCAGATCGATATTCTAGGTCATTTGTTTCCAAATATCATATGGCTTATGGCATCGTATAAGCTTTACTTATAGCGACATTGTTTTCAATTTTTGTTGTAGTTTTGTTTAATGATTTACGGTGAGGGTTGAATGAACTCTATTAATATGCATCAGTATTTATATCGGGTTCGTAGATTTCATTCTATATGAATGTGCCACTTGATTTCTTCGACAGTTCATAGAAAATTTTTCGAAATATTTTCTAGTTTAAGGAAAACAAATAAACAAATGAAAAAAAAACAATCGCAATTTTGTAGTGTTCTTTTCTTCAACTGTAGTATAGGCCATAGAGTATACCTAATAGAGAATTAAAGCAAAAAAACGTTTTTCGGAAAAGATCGGTTTTTTTGTTATCTCATATTTCTAGAATTTCCTTAAATCCGATTTTTGAAGCAACCAATTTAAGGTAACGAAATTAGCATTCGTGTTCAATGTTTTCACTCATATAACATTAAATCGTTATATCAAAAGATTTCGCAAGGTGAAAAAGATAGGATGAGTGGTCGGATATATATGAAATTTTGTTCGTAACTAGAAAAGCTTAGAAAAAATTAAAATGTGGACCCATTTGAGCCATGTATTCTGGTATCGTAAATAGAACAATTGGTTTAAAAAAATTGTCAAAATATAACTTCATTGGACATTTCAACTTCGACCGATCTTGGCAAAACGAAATACGTATGTATGTATGAATATATGTATACAAATATATATATCTATATATATATATATATATATATGAAATTCATAAATATTGAAAATTTCATCACATTATAACAAATTATTGAATGGTCCGATTTTGAACAAACAATCCATAGTGCAATATATTTATGTTGTTTTATTTTAATGACTTTGGTCTAAACTAACTGATTTTTAATATTTTTTTGACTACCAGTAAATATGTTTACATGAAAGATGTAAATAATCCTTTTTTTAACGTTGTTCGAACATATTTTTCACTGTAGCATATTAATCTTATCTACATACTAGAAAAATACAAAAAAGACCTTTTAATTGAATTGTTTGCTTCACAAAACTTTGAGTTTCTTTAAATCTTCCTTTCCAAAAAACTGCTTTTAGTAAAGAAGTTTTTTCCAATGTTGCTTAAATGTTTCAATATATTTTTTGGTTAATAAATATTTTATTAGAAAAACAAAAGCACAAAGTTTAAATGCTTGGCCCAGTAAAATATTTGTTATTTCATATAGTCGTCTTAAAAGTTTACGGTAATTCCTCTTTTGAAAAGATGTTGTTTGCAAGGGTGCGTGGTCTGAAAGTGCAGTTTTTTCTGGTTTAGAGAATAAAATAAAAAAGAAGCCATATACGTTAACTCATTCCATAAAAAAAGATTGGCTTACATTCTTATGTCCAAAGAGCAAGTCGTACTACGTATATTCAATCCTTATAGAACTTTGCGGGGAATTTTTTTCCAATTTTATTTTTCAATCAATTTTGTAATTGTTGCCATTTTTATATGGTGGAATTTTTAGAAACACACGTTAATATTACACATTAATAAAAAATCAGTGCTGGAAATTAACACAAAAAGGTAGATATCACTACTTTAAAAAGAAAAAACGTGGTATTATCTGGCGTAAAATGCAGTTTTTGTGACAAATTTTACAGCGAAAAATTAGCATAGCATCAATCTTTAATCTGTTCAATGTTCTTTTCACGAGAAAAAATTTCTCGGGAAAAAATGTTGCGGCATTGGTTATCAACACTGAAATCGGAAAAACTTTTATTTTTACGACATTACGACAAAATTGTCGTAATTAATTTTTCACAGACTCACGAATGTATTACCGAACATATTATAAAGTAAAAAACACTGAAATCGGAAAAACTTTTATTTTTACGACATTACGACAAAATTGTGTCCTTTTTATGTTTATTTAATTTTTCACAGATTCACAAATGTATTACCGAACATATTATAAAGTAAAAAACACTGAAATCGGTGTTGGAAAGTAACAATAAAAAAAGTTGGCATTGTCAGCTAAGAAAATTTTCCTGTTTAAATTTCACGATCATTTTTTACATCGAGTTCCATCCCGAAAAGTACCTAAAGTTAGTGAAAGAAATTCATTTCATTTACAACCGTGTGATGATTGAGGTAACTAAGGCAACATCTCTGTAGAGATATCATGTAAATAAATGACGCTGCATGACTTAATCTTCGCTGAGTAAGTTCTTCCAAATTCCCTAAATTTGTAACATTAAAAATGACTGTCTCATGTTGAGAAAGAAGCATGAGTTAATCGAGGCAGAAAAAAACACAGAAAATTATTTGTTATCAGTGGATATTATTTTAAAACATATAACCGGGTTTTCGGTTCAGTATTGAATTCTAATTCTATACTAACTAATCACTATCAAACTGCCATTGTCGCATTGGCATGTTTACATACATAATACGAATGTCCACATAAACATACTAGAGCTGTCCAAAATGAAGAGGGGAATACTGTGATGGGTTCCAAATACTTGAGAACCTTTGTGTTTTATATTTTTATTTATCATTTTCTAAGTGGTTCTGCAAACACAATTCTATAATCATAAACTTATGAATATATATACATATATATGTATGTACATACATACATATATATATACAAACACTATATATATTTACAAACATACACTCGTATAAATATAATGTGGTTCTGATATGCCCTCTTCTATTCACGGTTGGTGGCATTGCGATGCGTCACATCGACGGGTAATCAATCGTTGGCTCAAAGTCCACACTTGTGATTACACAAACTTTTCGCATTGCTCAATGTTAGACGCAAAATAACAAAAGGTTCAAAATGTAGAAATGATAAAATTCGTGCGAATTTTTATGTGAATAGTGAAGGTCGGCGCAATGTTTTATTTCCTTCAGAACAATCTGAGATTAACTTCGTATGTTCTGCGTTTTTTTAGTTCTGAATGAAATCAGGCCACAGAGGGAATGTTACACCAACTGAGTTAAGTAATGGATAATAGAGACGGAATGGTCTTAATACTTGTAAAGCTGAGCTAAAAGGTGTAAAGATATTGATTCCTCATGTATTACCCAACGGAACAAAACTACTCTCTTCTTACAGAATTGTGAAATCTATTGAGGGAACAATCGCATAAAACGTGAATTTCGGAAGATTCCATCGTATGCAGCAGAATATTACTAAGAAATGTTGTTGTTTAATAGTACTCAATGCATTTGAAATGATTACATACTATTATTATCGAATATTCAAAATTTAATGTATATATTAAAATTTTGTAAAGAAAAATGTTGATACTCGTAAGTGTGCAATTCAATTATAATTATTTCAAAAATTGGAGAATTTCGTCTCGTTGCATTTTCTACTTACCCGCGAATTTTTTGCGGAAATGCCAGGAAACTTTTCAAAAATAAAAAATACAAATGTGCACCAGGACAACAAGTTCCGAAATATGGACGTATGACATATAAACAACCACCACAAAACAACAACAATTACAATTAGAAACGTATGTATAGTATTTTTACATCTATAGAAGGAGTCGATTTCCATTTCAGAAATTACAATTTCCACTGCAATATTTTCTGTGAGAAGTCTTCTCGGTAATTTGTATGCCTTTACCGGAAGAAATAAAACTATATTTCAGTTGATATGGCAAAAATTAAATATGCAGTAGAAAGCGTTCTAAATACCAAGTATATTTTGATCAAATACCTTTCACGAGCAACTTTTACCTCCCATACAAATAATCAGTTTAACTTATATATTCTCAGCTCAATATCTTTCAATAAGTTACATTGAAATCAGTAAAATTTTCCACATTATGTCGAAGGCATTGCCACAACTTTTTTGTGTATCTTCCAAACAAATTAACCAATTAATCGAAATTTAAATTTTCCGCTCTAATCCTTAAATCACAGATTGCAATTACTTAAACTTTTCATCACATATAGAGGGTTATACAATAATTCTTGGTAACATTTAAAAAAAAATCTACAGGATAACCACCTGTCCTGTCTTTTTAACCCTCACACAATTTACGTGATTTGAACCATATATTCGTGCACTCGGATCTTACCCTCAAGTACACCAAATTCAGTATAACTTAGAACGTATCAAGCATTTAGCACTGCGAATGAAAAGAGTACTGGCAGGGACCTCGGAAAGTCATAATTTTGCTTATTGTGTTCTAATTCAGAGTACCAACGCAAAACGACGGCGGGAGAAGATATATGTACGTCAGTTTGACAAATACAATTGCAATGTTGAAAATGGACCGCGTTACTTTAGGTTTTATCTTTGTCATTTCTATGTCACAGTTTTTATTGGAATTTGAGTATATTTAGCATGCAGGGGTAGGCGCTCCAAATGTTAGCAACTTCACTGTGCTGTAGCAACCAAATGACAGCGCGACCATTTTTTGACAAGCGTCAATCTTTTATGTTGCTTAAAAGCCTATGGAAGCACATCGTTTTAAGTTGCAGTTAAAAATAGTTATCGAAATGGAATTCAAACACAAGAGTTTGTATTTGGCTGGAAAATCGTTATCAGCCATGGATGGATATGGACATCCAAAAACAGACACCTTGCCAGAAAGCAAAAAATTTCAATATGTCCGCTAATAGCATGGGACACTTATTAGAAAATGGTGTACAATTAAAGCTCTATACAACACAAAAAGTGCAAGATTTAACATTTGCCCAAAAGTCTTTTCATCTAGCAAGAGCAAAGATGTTAAAACACTTCCCTGTTGGTGGCGAGCTTGAACATTTCTGGTGAAAACATTTTCAATGTTTCAACAAGACCTAGGATCATCCCATAAAGCCCGTTAAAGACAACGTTTTTTATAACAAATAGTTCCCAAGTACATTTCTTTACAAAAATGGGTGCGATATTCTCCGGATTGTATTTTTCCACATGCTTCATTCTGGAGGTCAAAGCATCAACTACAAAATATGAGTCGGTCATGGCCTTAAAGATTTTGCTCGATTCAAGAACAATCCATGTTCATGATGAGTACATCACCGTAAGTAGTAGTAGTAGTAGTACGAGTAGTAACTCGTACTTCTATCTGTTCATGTTTCATTATAGTCCAAGAAAGAATTCAAGTCATCATAATTATAAAACTCCCGCAAATTCCAAAGTATTTCTATATATGCAATTTGCAAATTACCAACATTGCCGTTACCAGCTTTCTAAACTTTAGTACCTCCTATCGGCAATGATTTTCCATTTTCCATAGATAAAGATATGATTGCCGCTGCTTCCTTAAATACATCGTGCTTTTAATTGTTCTGTTTATGGTTGCATTCTATTTATTTGATAATTGAATATCTATTTGAAAGTTCGAAACAGCACTTTAAAAGTCACTTGAAGTATATATTTTAGGCTAAGTTCTATATATATATAAATTTTTTTTTTGTACTGAGTATTTTTTTCAGTAACTGGAATTGGAGTGTTATGATTTTTTTTGGTACCCCAAGTCCATTTATTAAATTGAAATTTGATCTTTAATTTCTGTAATGAATAAAAATCGTTACCTGCAATGACTACGAGTAAAAACTGCTGATAACCTCATACTTAGGATAGCTAAAAGATCTATCTAAAAGATAATACCAGTTTTCTGTATAAATTATCTTACATCATGACGTCAAAAAGTGATTTTAGCGATATTTACAATGAGCAATTTTATTGTGCAAAAAATTTGCATTAAATTCTATTTACGGCATTGAATTTCTGCTACGGAGATATTTCGAATGTTATTGTAGACCTTTGATGAACACACTTTGTTGGAGAGGAATTTTTATAAGTTGTATAAACAATTTAGATTACAAATTAGTTGCCTTGCTAACGATGTTGGCAGGAAACTTCATTTTAAAAGGGTCTGATCTGAGTTGGTGACAAAAATGTTAAATTTTTTCGGAAAGACCATCGCATTAAAATGCGTGATGATGTAATTTCTGCCTAGCAGTGCGCTACAAAACGCATTGTTACAAGAGATGAGCATTGGTCTCGATCAATCAAGACCAAAAAAATTTGTCATAATTTTTTGTTTTCGCTCAAAAATCAAAATTTCGTAGTCAGTTTTTTCGATTATGCTGACACTATGTATTAAGCTGGTTACTTCGTTCCATGTAAAATTAACTCCTCGTGAAAAAATGTAGCGACGTTGCTAACTTTTTTGCGTTCATTTACAACACCGAAATTGGGAAAACAAATGTTTATACGTTATATATGTTCGATAATGCATTTGTAAAATTGCAAAATTGTTCCATTTGCTTTATTATTTCATTTCAAAGATCACAAATGCCTTATCGAACATATTATGACGTAAAAGAGCAAGTTGCTCCCATTTCAGTGTTGGGAACCAACACAAAAAAGGTAGGCAACGCCGCTGAGGAAAATACTCCTTGAAAAAGAACATGGTTCTGTCCGGTGAAAAAATGGATTTGTACGCAGTTTCAACATAGACTAGTCTTCATGATTTTCTTTCGTTGGGCCAGACTATCATTCTTATACATCATTCGCGTGAAGCTATTCGCAAAATAAGGCCGGATTTATGGGCAAGTAACTCTTTGTTTTTGCACCACTGTAATGGGCTATTTCCCTCCGCAATGACTCTTCGTGAGTTTTTCGCCAAAAATTCTACTAATATCGGTCCATAACCACGTATTGGCCTGACTTAGCACCGAATGACTTTTGTATATTTCCTACACTCAAAAAATCCACTCCGGTCACACTGTCTATTGAAGAAATGCATCGTGAATCCCAGCGCACTCTGAGGTCATAACAGACGGTGGTTATTTGGCAAACTTCGAGAACTGGAAACAATTTTGCCATAATAAATATGGAATATGTTCAAGGCTATGGAATATATTTGGACGAATGGAAAGGGATTTTTTAAAAATATACAAATTGGTATAATTTCTGGACATCTGGTGGGTGTATTCACCACTATGGACAATGTACCGGTCCATTGTAATATATATATATATATAGCATAATACATCAGCTTATCAGCCTTCGTGATACCACGTAAACTAGAGATAAGGATGCCCCTAGTTTCTCCCGTTGAACCATCCAGAGTGCCCCAAGAAGCTGTTAAGTCGAGCAATATCTATATAGTCCAGATATCCTAGGTCGCTAAAGAAATAAGAGCCCAGTGTTGTTCCCCACCTGGTCGCCAGGACCAGGACCTCTTCATCCCTACAACTCCGCAACCTTCAATCTCACTGCATGTCTTCCAATCAGACAGTGTTCCGTCATGACGGATACAAGCAATGCAACGTCGGGTCTTGATAACGACAGCAGTGTGTGTGAACGCTTCAGGTCCACATCTGTCTGCTTTGATCCCAGCCCCAGACAGACGCCCACCTACCATTTGCTGCTAAATGTGCTCCATCTCGCAGTAGGAGCTTGCTGGAAGCATGCCCATGGACTCCAACTCGGCTGGAGTCCGTAAGGTTGTCTCTAGTCTTGCCAGCTCGCCTGTCCCTGTGGCTCGGCACCCACATCAGGTGAATGTTGTCTGCGGAAATTCAGGGCAGCTTGATTGTCAGAGAATATGTTAATCTCCACCGTTGTGAGGATGTTATATCTCAGCCATTTTGCCACTTTCTTAATGGCCAAAATTTCTGCCTGATAAACACTACAGTGATCAGGTAGCCTTCTTGCTATGCTTCGCCCCAGGTCTTTGGAGTAAACCCCCCTGATCATTTAATTTTGAGCCGTCAGTGTCGAAGTCGACATACAGTCTTACACCAGGAGTTCTACATTTCCATGTATCTCCATCTGGGATAAGTATATAGTACTTCTTACCGAACAGCGATTCAGTCAGAGTGTAGTCAGTAGCGCCTGTTATGTCGGGCACTATGTTGAGGATCACACTGTGACCATAACCACTGTTTGACAACTGTGACAGCTCTCTTAGTCTTACCGCCGCAGCTGCGGCAGTCTGCATACTAATTATGTCCGGGGGTAGTAAATGCAAAATTATATTTGGTGCATCGGATGGGGTGGTGAGGAGCGCACCTGTGATGCACAGACTAGCCATCCTTTGCACATTGTCCAGTATCCTACAGTATGTGGACTTCTCAAGAGCCTTCCACCAGACGATAACTCCATACAACATTATCGGTCTTACTACGGCAGTATGCAACCAATAATACACCAAGGTATTTTGCACAGTCCGTGAAAGGAATTTCAGTATCCCTAGGGAGATGGGATCCACAGGTGGAATCCTGTACTTCTTTGTGAACAGAACAACTTCGGTCTTATTCGGTCTCCGAATGTTCCCAAAAACTTCCCGCTAACTGCTGTCGCCACATCATCCGCGTATCCAACAACCTTGACACCAGCCTACTCTAAAGAGAACAGAATACTGTTCAGAGCGAGGTTCCATAATAGGGGGTAGAACACCCCCTTGGGGTGTTCCCCTACTAACACATCTGTACAGGTCCGACGACCCTAATGTAGCCCTGATACGTCTCTTCGTAAGAAGATCGTACACTAGCCTCCTAATACTGACGTCTACTCCTCACTACTACTCACTCTATGTGGTTACTTTTAGTGTTGAAATTCATTCAACATTTGATAGTGCCGCAACTATCGTATCGGGAAAAACGTTATTGAACGCCCCGTCTATATTTAGAAAGGCTATCAAAGTATACTCCTTGATGGAGAGTGAACCTTCGATAAATCCGACCAAGTCGTGCGGGGCTATCTCAGTGGACTTGCCCTTTCAGTAAGCATGTTGTCTATCCGACAACAGCTTCCGATATATGCTCGACCTAAGATAGCTGTCAATGAATCTCTCCAGTGTTGTGAGGAGAAACGATGACAGGCTGATAGGTCTAAAATCCCCTGGTCCCGTATGGGAGGTTTTCCCGGCTTTGGGAATAAAGACCACCTTGGTCTCCCTCCACTTAGTAGGGGTTATTTAGGTCAATACAGTCGATATGGAGCTCCTCAAGCAATGGAATCAGGGTATCAGCCACCGCCTGTAGTTCACCCCGCGAAGTAGCCCACGCTATTCTGGATTTGGTTACGATTTCCCTTTCAACAGCCGACGGTTGGTTCGACGCAGTGTTATCCGCTGCAATTCCGTTTCGGGAATTACTAGGAAAATGAATATCCAGGAGTAATTCCAGTGATTCCTCTCTGGATGTTGTCCAATCGCCCTGCTGTTTCCTATATGAGCTTAGCTCCGATGTATTATCCGCTGAAATATATATTTTGGTATACAAAAACTCACATACAAAAAAATTTTCGCAACATGTAGAGAACGTTAAAGCAAAACCTACCTGTTATAAACAAACAAATGCGCAAAGGCCCCTGAAAACAAACGCCTAAGCCTCACTTGATGGAACAGTCGGACGTTTTAAATACCATAAATGATTTAGCTGATATTGACTATAATTTCTAACCATGTGTGAAAAATTCGAGAATGATATTATGTCAACTACTGAAAATAACAATCGTCTATATGTAAATCACGTGGAGCTTATGGAACGTTACATAATTGGCATTTACATGAGCAACTTTTGAAATCATCAAGCTACTTTTTGATACCCTCCCATTAGTAGGCAATTTATTGATGCAAAAATTTCGCATTTATATCAAAAATCATCGATTTTCATTCCATTACTTTGAAGATGCCTGAACTATTGAATAAACTCTGATAATTTTAGAGGTATTTTTCTTTTTTTCTTAAGAGAAATGGAATTCATATCAATTTATTCTTTATCAACAAGATTAACTTTAAATAAATATTTACCGACCCGACATACGCTGCAACACCGCGGTAAAATTGAAATATTTCTTTCTGTCCGGTAAAACTCACCTTTTCCTAATCTCAACCTAAGCTTATTACAACTTTGAGATTTTATATCGGTCATTAGATTCGACCGACTTTGAGATTTTATATCGGTCAAAGGATTATTAAAGAGGGCGTGGCACCTCTAAGTTTTTCCACATATTTCACTTTACGTATATACACCAAGTATCTTCCGTACACCTCTTACAGTTCTTGAAAAACATCTGTTTAAAATTGTAATGCGCATAGGAGGTGCCACACCCATTTACCTAATCTTTACCTAATGCAGTATATGAAAATTTCGGATTGATAGTGACTTACCATTATATTTTTATGATGAATCTTAACCTTTTAGTCTTATACTGTCATGGCCACCAGCTGGATGCTTTGACCAACATAAGACAATTTAAAAAAGGGCGCATTTTATTCGAACATGTTTACTTTTATGACAATGCTATACCTTTTCTTTATACCTTTAATAGTTTATTACCTGTAGTTGTGTGTATATTTTCGTGTACGATGCCTTTGTTCAATCAGGATCTAATATTGCCTTTCTGGGCGACATAAATATAATATGAAGATTTCATAAGAATTAGCCCGTTTGTATTCAATTTTATAGGGGCGAGTATTTATGTATGTAGATAGACTGTGGAAATAAATGTGCACATTAAAAATTAATGGGCACATCTCAAATATTTGCTATTTCGGCGATCGGTTATAATGACTTAATTTTATCTATCCCTTGAATGTCGTAAGCGGTTTTTAATAGTAATATGTAATAGTAATGTGTGAAGACAGTTGGTATACACGGGAAGGAAACGCCCGAACTAAAATTAGATTTTAACTGACCGCCCTAATTGTATGTAGGTGTTATCACTGAAAATGTTTTAAGAAAAAACGGCCTGAAACAATATACTATACAGAGCTATCCATTTTTCAGTTTCAAAAGTAAAGTTAGATAAAGCACACACATAGCTATGATTTCGATAAAACTTTTGTTTCATTATGATGCTTGGATCTTGCCATTGTGTACGAAATATAATGTCATTCAAATGACCGCCTGTGGATTGGTTGCAGCAGTAGATCTTTTTGGATCATTTTATCGACCACTTTTTCACACATTTCGAGTGGTATCTCGGCGGTAACTTGATGAATTCTGGTTTTCAAACGCTCTAACGTTCATGGACGTTTGGCTTGTAGCACCGTCATGTTGAACCCACATAAGGTCCAGTTCATAATCTTCAATTGCACGCCAAAAATTTTCGATAATGCACGCTTCAACTCTCTTCAAATTTCTTAATAATCTTACCAACTCCTTGCACAGTAGGTCGATTGTGACGACCATAATCAGCCCGTAATCCATGAAAAGTGCCCACGTTTGAATCACCACTAAATGGGATATCTTTTACCAAATAAGTAACGCTTCAGATGACAGGGATTTAACAGCTGACAGCCTTACCAGACCGGCGATTTTGAAACCACTAAATGGTCCAGTACGACCTCTAGGAAAATAGCATTTGCAGCATTTTCCAACATTATCGTTCATTCTTTATGTAGCTATTGAATGAAATATATATAAAAATAAAAAAATAAGAAATTTCCCAGAGAAAAAAGCAGGTCGACATATTACGAATGAGTGAAAAGTGCGTTTTTGATACACCTACTTTTGTGACAAATAGTGGGCGCATCGTTCACGATATTATGTCTCGCAGGTGTCACAAGTGGCAAACATTGGTATATTACAAGAAAACTTGCTGTAAAAGATCTCTGTACAAATTTACAGCAATTTTTTGACATTTTTATTATTTATTAGTTATTTATTTATTAGCTGAAAGCTATTTAGAAATGAAAAAAGTCATAAAAAATCCAGAAAAAAGTAAACTTTTTTTAAGAAAAACTGACGTAGTTTGAACTGTTGCAAATTCAGAGTTCTCACTAGAAAATATATATATTTAAAATTCGGTTCATGAACTCATAGTTCATAAGAATTATTCAGAAATATGATCTTCATATTGTTAGCATTATTTGTTTTTTTTCCATTTTTCCCCCACTGGGTCCAATTACTTTACCATAAAGGTTTAAATGTTATTATTCATTATTATAGTATCGAAATCTATAAAAAAAAATGGTATGGCCAGATACAAATGATCCCATTTCCAAAGCATAATTTTTATAACTCACCCGAATGAATGAAGGCATATGTATATCATTTGATATGGTTACAAATGTAACACCCAAAATGAAGCGCCTAAACCGACAATTACCTGTTGACCAAATGTGTTTCATGATTTTTTAAGTCGATTGCCTGGCTGGCTGGTTGATGGACGCAATAACTGAGACGAATATTTACTGAACTTGTCAAAACACAGCTTAATATTTTGCCAGATCATAACCTGCGATTGTAAGTGGGTCATATCGATCCATCCCTTCTGGTACCTCCCATACAAATTAACCGATTTATCACAATTTAACTTTTGCCAATATAATCGCTAATTAATGGAATGCTGTTACTTCAATTTTTGGCAATTACATTGCATTATAATGCCTCGTAAAAATTGACTAAATCAACTGGATAACCGCGCCCTCTCAGGCAACTCTTAGATTCATATCTTTGATTCAGTTGTACTAAATTCAGTATAATTTAGCACGCATCAGGCATTTGGAAAACTTAGTTCTGTGAATGAAAATGGCAGAGTATTTTTTCAAGAATTTAGCCACTCATTGCGTCCATTCTGGCACTTCTCACACTTTTGCATCAACACAAAATGAAGTTAATTGATTAACAGCTTATTTACTTCCGAATACTTATTTATGTACCGAATAATATTCTGATACTTGTGAAACAATTTTATTTTTAAAGTCATACAAATTACAAGAATTACGTTCTGATTCGCTTCAAATACCAAATTTTTCCGTGTATCGACCACTTTATAATCATCACTAGATTAGAACAAACTATATTGTGTTGCTTGAAACGCACTTTAATTTATTGACTTAAACATATTCAATCGAAACGAACTTGTCTAAATTATTATAAAAATCTAACGTAAATGGTCATTTTAAATGTATATCCCAGTACGTTGGAATAGGTTGGAGTTTTTGAAGCACTTTTTATGCATAAGTATGAACTTTAAGTAGTTATTTAACGAGAATAAATAAAATGTTAGCATTTTATTGTTATTGAACCTCTATCATGATTGAATGAATTTCTCTCGATAAGCATGTTCATCGCCACATCGTGGAAAGAACCGTTTGCTCAGGACAGCAAATAAAAAATTTCAAATTAGAAATGTGTTTTTCGCGATAAATTTACTTCGGTAAACTTTATTTATGATTCGATTATGAATGGAATTAAAATTGTGTCCAATTGACCAAAATGTGCTAACCCATGCTGAATTCAAAACCCGAGTTTGCCTCAAAATTACTATTACTGTAATAATTTTTAGTAGAATTACTTTAGTTTTACTTTATGAAATAAGTTCCAACAAAAAGATAGAAAAATCGAAAAAATTTACGAAAAACGCCAAAAAAAATTTTAAAGCCAAATCCAATTTTTGTCCGTTAAATAGGTTGTGAAAAGCTAAATTTGCAACACCGGTAATAACATTCAAATGCAAAAAAGTACTAAGTAAATTTATATGCATTTGTGGAACTGATTACTCAGAAACAGCAAACCCGGTAAGAAATCCAAAGTCCTTTGCCTTGGTGCAAAAGTGTCAGAAGGGTCGGAAGCGTGAAATTAAAACTCTATAAAAGAATTAAAATTATAACCTTTTAAAGTCCTCTGCTTAAAAATAGGGACGTGGTAGTGCAGTTCGTTTTCATTCGCAGAACTGTATTTTTTAAATTCCCGTTGCGTCCTACGATTTGTAGAATTTAGGGCAATTGTGTGAAAAATATAAATCTAGGACTGAATGGGCTAAATCACGTAATTTGTATTGGAGTCACCAGAGGGAGGGCAGTTATTCGATCTACGGTTTTTTTACATTTTTCTAAGCGATACAAATTAAATCTCGACAATTCTTTCAATTTGTTGCAGAGGTACCAGAAGAGGTGTGGCGACGCCCTATTTTGTTGTCGTTGTCAGAGCTTAGATCACCAAAAGCATGATGTGTGCAAAATTTCACTAAATTCTGTACAACTGCTTGCCCATTTGTAGTCCCGGCTACAAGCTGGCAAAATATTAAGCCATACCAAGGTGGAAGCAGAGTCGTAGATTTACGGTAGTTATCGTGTCTATCAGCGAGTAAAACAGATGGACATCGCAGAATCGAATTAAAAAGTCAGGAAACACATTTGGAAAGAAACTTGGTACTTTAAACGCTTCTTTCTGGGTGTAACATTGTAACCTTCCTTTCTTCATGGGAATAACAAAATCTAAATATTATTGATATGTACATGTTATTGATACATCTGTACGTGGGAGAGTCGACGACAATGAGCCTGAACATCGTTGACGACACCAAAAAACACAAATGTTACAAGTGGCAAAATTGGTGCAGCAGGGAAAAGCGTGCCTATGTAGGTAATAAATCCGATTATGAAAAAATAAAGTTGTTCCAACACTTCCATAAACTTTTTACCATTCTCTATGTAAAATCAATTGTAACAACAGTGATATAACAGTGATATTAATGGTTATTGAATTGAAATCCTGTTGGTAGTTGCATTCGGGGAGTAATGATAAGATGGTTTTTCAGAACTCAATTTTTTCTCTGTAACTCCTATTCCAATGACGGTTCGTTAGCATTTGAAAAGCTCAATCGAGGGCGTGCTCTTTCTGGTACAATCCATACGAATGACCGGTTTAACCCATATATTCTTATGTACATATCCGTTCTATAGTTGAACTAAATCTTGTGCGTTGAGAGCCACAATAGAGATTGAGAATAAAGACGGAGTATATTGCCGTGCCATTTCCGATACCGTAGCCTAGGTTTCTGCAAATTGCGTTGCTTCGTAACTCGCTGAAAATGAAATTATTATAACCAAAACTAAAACTTCAAAAAATCGATGAAATAACCATGCCCTTTCTGCTAACTCCCACAAAACTGACTTATTTAACCTATATGTTGTTCTTATTCCTATGAACGAAGTTCTGGGAATAAAAATGGAGACCATAACCGCACCCCTCCTAGTACCTACCATAAAAATTGACCGATATCTGAAATTTAATTTCAATATCCTAATTCCTCACACGTAGACTGCAGTTACATAAACTGTTATCAAGTGTATTGCATTATAATGTCTATTAAAATTTAAAAAAAAATCGACCGAATTATCAGATGCTCTGAAAATTGCATAATTTAATTTATATTAGGATAATTTTGTTAACATAATTATGCGAGCGAAAACAGAGTGAATTTTCACGTCCCTTAAGTTACCATAAATACAAATTAGCCCTTTAATTTTTAAGCGTAACACTCCAGAATGTTACAATTTTGCTAGACTGTCAGATGGCTCATGAAAATTCCTGAAACTTAGCACATTGTAATATTTTGTCAGATCATAGCTGGGGATTATAAACAAATTGACTGCTTTTCCGAAATTCAATATTTTCCCCTGTAACTCCCAACTTGTTACTCATAGTAACTCAAACTTTTGCTCATTGTAATGCTTTGTACAGCGCAATGAAATTTGAACAGATCGATTCTAATACCTCCCATATAAATGACCGATGTAATCCTTATATTCTTAACTTCATATCTTTCATGCAGTTATATGGAATAAATCTCGTTCTGAAAATGAAAATGGACCGTATGGCCCCTTCTGGTATCTCTTATACAAATAATACATTTAACCATTACACTAAATGGTGCACAATAAGCATTTAGTAAAATGGAGTTGAATGAAAAACGGGAGCCTTTCCATTTATTTCTTGCCTTTGGTGTAACTTGACTAAAAGCGACTATGTACCCACGGCCCTTCTTGTACCACCCATTTTCAGTTTATCCTGATTTTGATCCAAATTTGTTAAATTTAAGAAAGATATAATTTTTAATTCATTACTTCAACCATTAAGTCTAATCGCGAGGTACACCTTATATGGATATATTGGATACGGCAATAGTTTTTTACCTGGATAAAATTTAGTATGCATCTGGCAACATTTCAATTTAAAATACATCGCACTAACGCTCTCAATCGTCAAAAAAAAACATTGTAAGATATAACGCTTTCAAGAAAGCATTTTTTAATATTATTAACTGCGTATGAGAAAGTGTTGCCAAGCCGCTAAACTCTATTTGGCTCGTTATTGGAAATTTTTCATACATGGACGCAGACAATCGATCTAACCAAATAATCCTGGTTAGAGTAGATTACAATATGGATTCAAATTAACTTTTTTTTAGCAGTGATTTTTGTTGGGACATAATTTTTTAGTTTAGAAATTTAGGGTTTCTCCTTAGCAAGATTTTACAGAGTGGTCGCTTTTAAGTGGTTAGTTTACGGATTCATTTTAAGATAGCCTTACCATCCGGGATTCCTAACGACTTGATGTTCTGGTAATCAGTGGTAATTTTGCTATCCCGCCACAAGATGTCGTTCCGCACATATAAAGCATAGTATGCACCACGCAGTTAACACTAGACAAAAAGGTTCTGGACTGGAGCAATCAAATATCTTTCCTAGGGTAATTTGGTGGGCTGAATTCGAATCTGTAATTGGGGTTTCTCTATCACTTCAGGTTTCTGAGCTACAAAAAAATGTTTTTATTCGTTTTTTACATACAAAATCATTAGTTTATTTGAAAATCAATAGATTTTCAAAAGTGAATGACGTTATTTGAACGTCGTTTGTATTTTGTTGGTTCGGTTTCACGTATTAGGGCCCAGCAATAGTCTCCCAGCATGCTTTTGTTCTAAAATCCTTGATAATTTCTTTCAATTTTCATTAAATCTTAGTGAGCATGTCCATTTGTTGATTGTGAATGAAGAAAATGCATTTTGAGTGACATCTGTGCGCCTAATTCGTGATAATTTTCCAATAACTCAGCAACAATTTGTCTGTAGTTTTCACTCCTATTGTTTCCAAGAAAACTGTTCACTATGCTCTTGAAAGATTTCCAAGCTGAATATTCTTTCTCCAATAAACATTGTGAAAAATTGTCATCATTCAATAGTTTCCTGATCTGAGGGCCAACAAATATGCCTTCTTTGATTTTAGCATATGACATTTTAAGGGAAAACCGCTAACAAATATTTAAATGCTGTATCATCTTAGACCAGTGCCTTGACAAAGTTTTTAAAAAGGCCCAATATTATGTGCAGCGCCGGAAGAAGAACATCATTTGGACCAATTAATGGTTTATTTGAAATATTTTGTTTTCCCGGTGAATACTCAGTTCTTTTTGGCCACTCTGTTCAGACGTAATGATGACATGTAGTGCGACTATCCCATAGACAAAGGAAACAACAATATTTTGTGAAACCTCCTTGCATACCAGTCAACAAACCAATGACCTGAATTCACAGATTAATTTACAGTTATTTACGATGGTTTATACTATATATGTATATACAAAGAAATGTAAATCACTCACCTTAAGATCACCACAGATCTTCCATTTATTATCGATGTATTTGAGTAATGTCAAAATTTCAGTCATTGATTCGTAATTTTCATTTGTATTAACGGAATGAGCAATTAGAGTGGATGGTTTTTCATTTCCATTATGCAAAAGAAGAGCCTTTAAACTGTACTTAAAGCCATCAATAAATAATCTCCATTCAGTTTTGTTATATGGCTGGTTCCATTTTGAAATAAACCATCAACATCAGTACAGTATAGAATAGTGTTTCTTTCCAAAATATGCAGCCAATTCCAAGCTTCTATCCCTATAGACTGTTACTTTTGTCCCAACTGGCAAATGTTTCCTCTGCTGCATGCTTGAAGCTGTAATTCTGCATCTTGCTTCGTTAAATGTAAATCCCGAATTAGATCATTCGGCTTAGCTTGAGTCACTAAATGGTGTTCATCGTCAACCTGATACAAACTACCACTGCTGGTGAAAGATGTTTCGGACTCACTGCTCGTAGCACTGGAAAGACTGGTAATGGATCATTTGGTGGACATTGAACTGATTTGGAAACCGATGGGACATTTGCGTAAGTAATATTTTTTTCGATTTTTCATATTCAGCAACTTTTGTTCAACAGAAATAACAATCGATTTGGTGGCTACTTGACTCTCTCCAAACGACTGGAATTGAAAAATCGGCATAGAATGCTCTTGCCACTTAACCACTTGTATGAAAGATCTCTGGAACTATTGCAAAACATTGTCGGTGTCCACGGTTTGTTCAAGTTTCTGACAGCAAAATAATGTAAATATGCATATTTTAATGATTCTGATATTGCATATCTTTGTTCTTCAACCAAATATTAATCACACACAAAGCAAAAATAGCTTGAATCAAATTAATAGTTGCTTCTGTCAAATTAATAATTGTGAAATTGTAATGTCGGTATTGACTGTTTTACAGTATTGCCAGCGTGCGATAAAAAATGAACAAGACGTAATAGCCCAATTTTTATGTCAGATTCGAATTCAGTGCACCCAGATTAGTTAAAAGCATGCTTCGTTTCTGCAGTCAATTTCTTTCCAAATTTGTAGACCAGTGTAATTATATCGCTATATTGGTTAGAACAACGATATTAGAAACTCTCATGTCTGAGATAAGACTTTCATTCATACAATTCTAATTAGTGGAACAAATTTATTATTTTACAGTTCATTCAAACCCGTCGAAATTAAGCGATTTCAAGTTATCAGCAGAAATCGGCTATAAATTAAATAATTTCGAAATCGAGGTCGGCTGAAATTAGGATGCAAAAAATGTTCCTCGCTTACAAATGTTTAATGAATCGAAGCGACTTAAAATCGTCGGCATTCTTAAAGTGGGTATGTTCTTTTCACAATGAAAAAGTTCCACGAGACATTCTTTCCCCGTGAAAAAATTTTGCTTGCGTTTTAAAGATTGACATTGCCACATAAGAAAATTTTACCTACGAAAAAACATAGTACTGTCTGGTGATAAAATTTTACGACCGGGAAAATTCACTATAGTCCCAGTCTTACAGGACCACCGAAAGTTTTGCTAACAGAATTAAATTCCCTTAAAAAATGTATATATTAAATATTAGTCCGTTTAGGTATTTATTGAACATCTCGTCTACAAGGTGGCGCACAAATTGCACTACAATAGAAAATTCAAATAACTTTTTTTATTTAATAAATTAAATTTTATTTTATACAACTAATTGGTTTTGAAGATGATAGACCGTAAATGACTTCCATGCTCATACACGCAGAGAGAGATGCAAAAGATATATTTTTTCTCTGTATCGAACTCTGCTAGTCACTACACAGACAACCCATACATTGTCAAAACGATGCACTTTTTGTTTTCCGTTCATTTTATATTCTCTGTCAGCGTTTAGTGTCGTACCTACATTTGCAATTATAAAATTATGAATTTCCGAGTTATAAATTTATATTTTTCAATGCCTTCAAATGTTATTAGATTGAATACGGATAATGCAAATGTCGTGAATATAAATAACAAACGGTCAGCTGTTAACGAAATCTGACCATAAAACCACTAACATCAGCGTAACATTCGACCATTCGGTTCGAAAGTATTTAATTTTGCAACATTCCTGATGCGCTATTAGGCTATTACCGATTGTCTTTTGGCATTTGATACCAGTTTTTTTTTTCTTTTAGCCCTGGTCCGATTACAGGATGTGTTTTGGCAAAGTAAAAATGTTATTTTTAAACTAAAAGAAAAAAAAATTCCAAAGGAAATTTTACTCAGGAAAATCGACTTAATGTTAAATCTGAACTACTGTACTTATCGGATTTCTTCCCAAATTACTGTATAGAAGGAACGATTTTATTAGCCGATAGCAGTTTTTCGGCCGTGCTTAATGTAACAACTTTGGTTTGGTATTTGTCGATGCGACTAGATTTGATCACATCTGACCATTTCCATCTGGAGGCGACATTAGAAGAAGGCTTTCCAATGGGAAACATCGAGGATAGTATTTAAATATATTTTTTATATGTAAATATTTTTCGAACTTTTTTAAATTTATAAGCTACAAATAATGCAGAATATACACACTCTGAAAATCACAGTGCAACCGCCGATGAAAAAAAAACGTAGGCAAATGTTGAACTTTTCAGCAAAACTAATGTCATCGTAAAGCCGAAATAAGAAATTCCAAAATATTGGGATATACAAATAGCCAGGGATCGCAATCAAATCGACTATATTGGATTTTAGCACATTTCTTATAAATAAAATATATTAACTGAGTAGCTCAAAGGATATTTTGTAAAGATTTTGACACCTCGTCGAATTTTCAAATTTTATTCTGCAGTGTTTATGCTTTGGTAATGATTATAGCAAATATAACACGCAATGTTGGGGAAAGTTAAAAATAAAAAAAAAGCAAAATTTATTTTTTAAACCTCCATCCGCTTTGCATTAGTTCATAATTCCTTATAAAATTTAAACTACGTTCTCAGATTGAAAACCACCAATACAAATACAATTCAAATATTGGTATACGAGCACAAATCCAATACAAATTTAACCATTTTAATCAAACCTCTGTAATTTCTAATTAGTCGGCTGCAGTAGTTTAGGTCTTCACTCACTACATTATTTTACAGTTCTCTACAATATTGGAGAAAAATCGATCTAGTAACCACTGTCGTTCTGATATCTCTCATATGAATGACCGATTTAAACTATATATTCTTACCTCCAGTTGTATAAAAAGAATCAAACTTGCAATACATTATGAATTTGTCAATCTGAGTTTTGAGAACAAAAATGGACGACGTTATCACTCCCATTCTGGTACATCCCATACGTATTGTCCGATTTATCCAGAGAGTTACAACTCTGCTTTAGTTCCGTGCGTGTTTTGCAGCAATCAGCCCACCTGATTGACATGTCTGTACTGGCTTATCGTCACGTGTTTATTTTCTGGAATATTTGATTTCCGATGTAGCTTGGTACGAAAAATTAGCTAACCAAAATCTATTGCAAAATCTATATTCGATCGAGATCTCGTTTGAAGTTCCATTGGCTTAAAGAATATATGTACACCAAATTATTTTCGATGACAATATTCCAGCCAACACTATATTTCCATTCCCTTTCAAAAATCGCATATGTAGCAAATATTAGTGTTATCGCTAACAGTTATTGGCATTTAATGTATATAATTAGTAAGCTTTTTCATAGCTTGGCGATTCTTTTTTTTGAAAATGATGATGAAGTTGTAAAACTTGATACCAAAACGATAAGTTTTAAATGACGCGCTGTTCAATTTACCTATAATGAGAATAATAGATCCCCAACCAGTACATAAATTTCAATCAGGTAACCTGACTGACCTTTACCCAACGTCTTCTTGTGTTGCTGCAAAAAGTAAAAAAAAAAAAAACTAGAAATTAAAGCACAATAAAAAATGCAAAACTGTAGTCATTTCATTTGCAATTTATTTTCATTTGCAGCACTAAATTCCAGATGCGAGCTCAATTACATATATTGAATACACTGCAATAGAATGAAATATACGAATATAGGAATATGTAAGTTAAATAAGGTAATTTGTACGGGAGATACCAGGTAGGGTGTGATCACTCCATCGATTTTTTCCGATTTTCTCCCGTGTTATTACACATCTTAATTGATGAGCTACTTCGGGCTACAAAGTATGGATTACGGTGGAAAATCAAATTTCGATAAATCTGCCAATTTATGTCAATGTCAACATCGCTCATTTTCGTTCTCAGAACTTAAATCACCAGCGCATGATATTTTGCAAATTTTGACGAATTCGGTACAATCGATCAGAAGATATGGAGTGAAAAATATATGCGTTAAGTCGGTCATTTGTATAAGAGGTGCCAGAAGGGGCAATTTTTATCCGATATTGTAGCGAACTGCAAAACAATGTAATGGATAAAAATATGCTACTAATTAAAATTTACGAAGAATTGGTTGAATTTCACAAAGTCGGCCAATTTGTGTGGGAGGTACCAGAATGGTTGTAGTAATGAACTTCGTTTTCACCTTGAGATCCAACTTTGACAAACGCTCAATGTGTACCAAATTTGACTAATTTTAGTACACCCACATACAAAATATGAGAGTAAGAACGTATGTGTGAAATCAGACATTTGTATCGGAAGTGCGAGAAGGCTTTTGATTAATCGTTAAAATTTTTTTAAACTTTGCGTGGAATTATGATACAATGCAACGGAAAAAATGTGAGTTATTGTATCGGGTAATTTGTATGGGAGGCACTACCAACCGACGTAAAACATTCTCAATCCCCAGCTACAATATGCGAAAATCTTAGGCTGTGCCAAGTTTTAAGAATTTCTGTAAATATTTACGGCAGTCATCATGTCCACCAACCCGGGCGTCCAGTCAGGCTGACGGACATCGCTCGGTCGATTTAAAAAAGCGTCAAATGCATTTCGTTAAAAAATGATTAGTACTTTAGGCGCTTCCTTCTGGGTGTCGAACGAGGTAATTTTTTCAAATTTCGCGAGCTACATACATTCGACTTTCGATTACTTTTTTTTATGTTGGTACACTCGTCTCGAAGATATGTTGACGGTTTTATCCATATAGCATGTTTAGTTTGTTTGTGAGAGGCATAAGTAAGACAAGTGTTTTGCGTGTTCGGCGATTTTCTGCTATCGAAAAAAATGGATCAAAGAAGTTGCATCAAATTTTGTGTAAAAAATGGAATTAAGTGCTCAAAAACACTTGAAATGTTGACAGTGGCATACGGTGAGGGTACTCTGAGTCAAAGAAATGAGTCAAAGCGTGTGGCAGCGAAGTTTGTTCCAAAATTGCTGGATTTTGTCCAAAAACAACGTCACATGAGCATCGTTTAGGAATTGTTGAATTCAATTGTTGACGTCAACGATGATCCAGATTTCCAAAATTTTGGAAAGCTATAATAAATCTGAACCGGTACGGAAGTTTCAGTCAGGCGAATTGATTTACACATAAATACCTTTAACCAAGGTGCAAATCACCAGGTTGTTAAAATCTCTCTCTCTGAATTAAAGCTGACTTGCATGGTGAAAGTATACTCGTATATATGTGGCAAAAATGAGCGGTAGGTATGAGCTAGGTTTGTATTAAAATAGCTTCCTGTACAAAATATCTCACACTTAGAAATTATATTTTACATTTTTACATACAAATTTAAATTACCACAGTCTACTAGGTAGAGATTACAGAACTAGTTTTGCTATTTGAATTCAATACAAATTCTTAAAAGATATTTCGTAAAAACGTTTCAAATTTTAGAAAAATTATGTTATTGTTCGACATATACACCTTTATCGCAAATAATAGCATCGAATCTGCCCGCGAAGGTTGCACACGTTGTACGAACGTGGCCTGATGGTATTTTGTCCCATTTTCGGCGAAGAACAATCTTTAAGGCGCTTAGCGTTTCTTATTTTTTAGTTCATACTTTGTCCTCCACAATGAACCATATGATAAAATCCATTGGTATAAATTGTCTTTTGGTGTACACTCTGACCATATATGTTTTGTATGTTTACGTATTGCCCCCAACGTGCAAGTCTTTTAACACTTTTGCTCTTGTTAGACAAACACTTTTTGTAGAAGTTCAATTGTAGTTAATTTTTTGATATGCAGCCCACGCTACTAACGGACACAATAAATTTGTTTGCCGATTGAACTGCGCTTTTTGCGGGTTACGCTGAATTCCGTCCTACACCTTTCCAAACATTTATGGAGATAACGTTCGCCTCCATTTTTATTCTGCCAGTACCCGATATAGAGAAATTGTATTTCACATGAGAGTTTCCAGCCAAATATAAAGCAATGACGGTATTGCGTTTGAATTCCATTTCGATTACTTTTTTAACGTAAAACGATACCTTTCCGTATTCTTGCAAAGAAGTACAAGCGGTAGTCAAAAAAGGAGCGCGCTTTCATTAGCCGTTTTGTTGCTACAACAGCGTGAAGTTGGTAAAACTTCGAGAGGCATTGTCGCTTTTGGTCAATTTGTGCCAAAGGTAAGAAATAAACGCAATGCGCAAAAATCTATGTTACTGTATCGTACTTAGATTATTAGAAACTACAGAGAAAAGACTGAAATTCGATTAATCTTAATGGGAGTACCGAAATAATATGACCATTAC